>CAJQZM010016074.1:0-13352 GCA_907164665.1 Colias nastes | reverse complement strand
CCCGAGCCCGTGCCCGCGTAACCGTGCCGTGTGTGCAGGTGCGGAGGAGTGGCCCGCGTCGCCGCCGCCGCTCAACAACAACACCACGCACCACAACCACAACGGCGCGCCGGCGCCCAGCCCGTTCCGCTTCGAGGAGCACCGGCCGTACCGCTTCGCGGAGGACATGGGCCCGCTGCCGCCCGGCGCGCTCGTGGGCCGGCTCGGCGACTCGCTCATCCCCAAGGGCGACCCCATGGAGGCGCGCCTGCAGGAGATGCTGCGCTACAACATGGACAAATACGCCAACTCGAACCTCGACACGCTGCACATCAGCCGGCGCGTGCGCGAGCTGCTGTCCGTGCACAACATCGGCCAGCGGCTCTTCGCCAAGTACGTGCTGGGCCTGTCGCAGGGCACCGTCTCCGAGCTGCTGTCCAAGCCGAAGCCCTGGGACAAGCTCACGGAGAAGGGCCGCGACTCGTACCGCAAGATGCACGCGTGGGCCTGTGACGAGGCCGCCATCATGCTGCTCAAGTCGCTCATTCCCAAGAAAGGTACCTATCGTTGTTGTAACGTGCCGGTAGACTCGACGCATGTTGTCCCCGTAGCTTTCCGAACGGTTAGCGCCGCTATCGGAGCTTGTCAAACACGCCATCAATCACCGGGAGAATCCGACGATAGCTATTAGACGTGAACCCGAGCGATTAACCGCAGAACAAAAGATATTTTTGGTCGAACTTTGCGAACGCTTGCGCTTAACATTCATCTGGGTGATCATTTGCAATTTGTCACTTTTTTATGATCACCCGCCACGCTTTAACCGAGTTGCCATCGGCTAACTTGTAATGGCTTTCATCATTCCGATTAATAGGATAGGTCATTCGAACTCGCACTAATGCATTGGAAAATATTGTCTTAAAACACGTAACGATTCACAAACACGGTCAATTAGTACTAATTAGTACATCGTTGGAAGTAAGTAGGTACCCATAAATCCGAAGTTACGTGTTTTAAGATAACAGTTAACGAAATATATATAAGATACTTTTTCGCACTCGAAGATGGCAACTCAAGTTCCGCACTTATGTTTTGTTTAATACTTTTTATGTTGTTTCCTCTCCGAACCTTATCCTTTTATTTGTTCCGTCTCCTCATCCCGTCGTATCCTGTGCGGAAACTATCTTCAGAGAATCGAGATTCCCTCCCTTGCTACATAAAGGGGGGTGGGAGGAATGGGGACATGGTCAAGCCCCTCCCAGGCGTACCGCGACTTCGATTTATAGTTTTAATACGTGTCGCTTTTGTTAATGCCGCCCGCCATTTTGTTTTAGTTTTTAAACACGCTAAAGAGTAAAGGATTTGAATGTTAATGTCTCGATGTTGTTAAAATGATTTATTGATGTGTGTTTTACGAAAAACAGCGTACAATTTTGTTACTAAAACACATATTGTCTCTAAAACGTACCTGACCGTGTGACCTTTGCTTCAAATGTTTAAAAAAACAATAGCTAAAACGCGGCAAATTTTTAAAGAAAGAACACGTAATGCACTAACACATGTGTGTATGTGTGTGTATGATGACAGGGCAAAAGTGTGTTGCCAATTTCAAAATCAAATGACCTTTGTATTATGCGTAGTCTTCAGGTAAAATGAGTAAAATAAACACGCGATAAGATCAATTTCCTATTTCGTAATTAGCGCGCTATCAGCACAAAGACGGTCCTTGATCCCGCGTTCGCCACAGATAACAAATGACAGATAATGAGTGTTGCCATGACTCAAATTTGAAAAAAGATTGATTTTCTGACAATATCGATTCGAGTAGCGTAATGACAGACTGTAATAACAAGCGAATAATAAGCGGTCACAGCACGCAACCGTGAGAACACCTTTGTTGTTCTACAGAATAAGTTTGAGTGCATGATGTTACACGTCAACTACTTTTGATTTTTTGAATAAAAGTAACATTTTAGCCGTTTTATATGCAAGGGGCATGACACGTAAATTTTGTTTATATCTTTTTACTGTTCTCTTGTAAGAATACTGTTTTGTATATTATGTTTTATTGAGTTACACGTTTGCCTTGATGATATTATAAATCTAAGTAAATGTTTGATGTTTTAACTAGTATTCCATAGATGTCCCGTGGCCCTTTGGGACAAACAAACGACATAGACACATAACAGTACTCATACATAACAGTAATAACACAATTACAGTGCACTATTGTGTGTTTGTTTCCCACGTTTAGTTCTCCCGTCCGAGTGTTGCCAGATCGACGTTTCCTATTTATATTTCCCCGTTTTTCTATTATTTTTCTTAAAGAAAAAGTGATTAAACAACAAAAACTACAATTAAATCAGCAAATGAAGCAATATTTATTCATTGAACATTAACGATTGCAGTTTCAATTGCAATAAGCAGATTATTGATTGGAAACAAGATAGTTTTTCAATTCTATCGATACAAAAAGCTACGATACTATAAACAGAGGCAATCGCTTTGTTAATATACTTGTATTCTCCACTCGAATGCACTTCGCAATACTCATTTCTCACTCAATAAAATCGATGAATAAATACCCGCCTATGACTACTGAAGCCTGACTAAATCTTCATCATCATGTGAAAAAAACATTGTTTATACACTTATTAGATTATTAAGTCAATTACAGTCGCCGCCCATACCATTTGTAATAGCGATCGCGGAATAGCAAAAACGCCTTTATTAATTAAAACGGTAGGCGGGAAACGGCGTGAACTGCAAACTGGTATTAGTGTTTTTTCCACCTTCTAGTTGATTAGTTCTAAGTCACGGAATACAGACGAGTATTATGCCAATTATACAAAACAGCGCATAAACAATCCATTTTTATCAATAAAAAGTTTTATGCACGAATGAACATCGAATAATCGTTCGCGCGCTCAGATTCGAATTTGTTTTTCGAGTTTCTTCATAAAGTGCATGTGTTGTTTGTCAATAATAAATACAGAGTATAAATAGAGCTAAAGGTGAAAGCATAACAAACTTGCCATTTCGAAAATGTATCGCGTGCAAACAATGATACTTTCTTTAATTGTGAATTCAACTTTTTCAAAATAAATTACTGATCACTTGTTAGTGGACGTCCGTTGCGAATAACCGATATTATCGTGACTGGGTTCAATTCCCGGGCGAAGCGAATAAATCGGCCAGCTATCAACGTATATCAAAGAGCATGACCATCATGTAAACTTTTTCACACAAACATACATTATAAATTAACCGAGCATCATTTATTTACTTCATCCATCCATCCAATTATGTATCGTAATGGTGTTTTTTAATTATCATACGGGCAATAATAGAATGGCCAATGTAGCCATCGTAATAACCTTTAGTCAATACGCTGCGTCGATTTAAAGGTGTTTTTATCGACAAACTCAAACACCGTGGCCGATACATCTCTAATTCAAAAAGACAGCCATAAATGGAGTTCGGAATAAAAAGTTTACATGCAATTATAAACAAAGAGCGATTCGCGTGAAATGGAACGCAACAATTATTACACCAGTTTTTCAGATCGCATTCCGTTTGGTCTTTTGAAAATCAAATATGTAAAGCGCTTGAGCAATATTTGGATAAAGTTGGTCTGGGTTAAAGCGAAGCGTGAAAATCTATTTTCAATGGCCACTATCGGCGCAGGACAGCAAGGCTTTCGAAGTTAACCCTCGATGCTCTTACCCCCATACACCTCTTAAACGCTAAGCAAATTTTAATATTCAATTCGGCTTTTGTTTCCAAATTGTTTGAGTTGCGTGTAATGAAACGGAAACTAGAGGGTTAATTAGACACCTAGACGTGTTATAAGTAGACGTTTTTAGTTAATGTTAATACAATTAGTTGTTTATATTGTATTCTATTTTAGCGTCGATTTGCACACAATGTATCTACGGTGATTATAAAAAGTGTTAACATTATTGCAAACAATGTTTAATATTAAAACTTAATAATTTAAACGGCGCTTATTTTGTAAGACATCTTATTTATTCTTCCTTTTACTAAAACATTATGCTAAAAATACAAGTTTAACTCGCCTATAGCTTCAATAAGTTAGTGGTTGCGTTCAGAAACAATAGTGTCAAAAGCATTTAAGCTTTGCAAAGTTTTGAGTGTGTTAGCATTAATGCTCCGACCGACACATCGAACCATCCCAACTTGTCTTTCCGAACGTTAGTTCGAAATTTAAATTGTATTTGAAGTCTTGCATGAAACGTTCCATTTATTTTTTATTTTTTGTTGTCAGCCTTTATGCTAAAATGTGTTTATTATTTGCCTTCAATTTGTGTGCATAATATGTAAAATGGAAAATTAATGATATTTTAGTAATAAGGGAACAAACGATACCCCGTAAAAGGGTCTAACACATCGAAACTTTTAAACAACTGGGCTCGATCCTATATCATAAATCATAAACTCTCAAACAAACATTAAAATATTAACAACGAATAATCGAGTAATAATCATTTCGACGCTGTAATTTCATACTATAAAAATATCCATCGTCAATTATTAATGAAAAATGTTTACGATAATACGCGGAACGTTTAAGTCTTTGTTCGTACTTCCATAGCGCCTACCGCCATCTACCCGCGAGTAGGGGAAAAAACGTTAATCCCCGAATCGCTAACATAGACAGCGCTAAACGGGGAAAATTAACACGGGCGTCTTACACGAACAATTATAAAACTACGATTACCGAGAGACGCATTCAATTTACGCGGCATTTATTACGGGGCAACCACTACAAAAGACGGCGCAAAAACAAACAGCGACGGTAGCCACTTAGAAAGCGCCTTTGAAAAACTAAATGGCCGCTTAAAGAGCGTTTATGCTGAAATAACTCGAAAAGGCCAGAAAAAGCGCGGTATGCGGGCAACAATGTTCCGGCAACGCCATCTGTTGTGGAGCGGCGGCAGCGGCCAGGGGTCAACGAGTCATTTCGCCAAGAATGCTCGCCGACTCGCGGCCGCTTTGATGGCTTCCGACGAAGCAATCAGACCTCTTTACGGGCATATTTATGATTATAATACCGTGTCTCATTATATACTTTATGATTTTATACCTAACTGGCCGCCCTGGATAATAACCTTCGAGTAATTGTTACGCCTGTCGCGTAAACGAGCCGAGAGCGGACGATCGCGCGCGCCTCTCGCTCTAACGCCGAACCTAATCATCATTTCTGCTTAAATATTATTCTTTCGCGATATATCTCGGCGATAACATCGCGCGAGTCATACGCAAAAAAGGATTTATTTTATTATTTTACTCATATGTTTAATTAAGTAGGAATGTCAGTGTGTTAATTATATTCCAAGGTAATAACTAGATTGTTCTACAAAATACTCGAATTACAATATGGCGGAGGTGCAACAGATTTAGCGATAGAACGATACTCATACAGGATACATAAACATTCAATACATTTGCTGATCGTTTGCCCAACTTTGCCACCAACGTTGATCGTAGAAGTGAGGACGAAAATAAGACAATTAATTAATACGCACATCCGAGAGACTAGGGTTAGCAGACAACTAAAATATATATCAATAAAAAACATAATATTATTTCATCAATCGATCAACTCGTAAAAGGAACTATCAAACACAAAATTGGAAATTCGAAACGATGCCTTCACTTTTTATTTGCGGGAACGACAACTAGAGTTCATTTTTCGTCTTGACATTTAAGTATTCGTCCAATATTATTTATGAAATGTACTGCATTTTATAGAATATTGCGTCCCTGTGAGATATACAGATAAAGGAATGACGATATGCGCACATTTATGTATATTCGCGTTTCAGAATATATTGCATTGCGCTAGAAACGACATGAATGCGCTAATATTAGTTCATTTTAAATGCTAATTGTGTTAAGGGCATTGTAATAAGAATTTCGACGCAAATCTTTAATGGTTGGTGTCGTTCTTGAATAAAATAATGTTATTATATTTCGTACTTATTGATTTTGTTATTGTCATCATTATAATGAGAGCTTTCATTATTCTTTCAACCCTATTAAAATAGGTTACGTCTTAAATATGTCACATGAAAATATTAATTCCAATGATACGTGGAAGGTACTACTATTAATCTTGTATATTTTTATACACAAAACCCATTAAACATGAATCATTTGTCGTCCGTTCGCAATTATAACCAAACTACCGTAAACACGTGACACCCACGCATTCGATTCCTCGGTAACGCAAAATAAGATTTGTCACAAAATTCGATTCGGAACAAAACAGTTGCATTATTCACTCAGAAAGATTGATTTAAACGATACTCGCACGAGAAATATTGTAACCGCATTTACTGGCAACTTTAATGTATTATCTGTATTGATTGCTGTTTAAAAATAAAATATTTTGAATTTCGAATGCGCGCTGCAATTTAATTTTAATACATGGCATTGTTAAAGGTTTACCGCGGCCAGTAACATATTGTATTGTCGATGAAAAAAAACATTGGCATTTGGAATCCGAAGTTGGCGCCAATTAAATCATCTCGCTTGTTTCCTCGACCTAACTAAAGCTGTTGTCTAGGAAATTAAGTGAATCGCCACATATTTTACGAAATAATTAATAATACACGTATGTTCAGGGAAAGCGGACAATAATTTAGAGATCTGTCACAGTAGATGGCCTGTTTAAGTTGTCAGTTCGGACGCGATTTGTGGGCGGCCATTTTGCATCTTTGCTCCTTGTCTTGCATAATTAGTAAGGATTAATGTGTGGCTATGAATGACTTGTTTTTACAAAACGAGCTAATTCCAGGCGACCTGTTTATAAATTGCCGGGACTTTGCAAACTCATTAAAATAATCACGTTGACTATGTTTAACTATTTCAACGAGGAAGGGAGGCTAATGTAAAATTACACACATTTTTGCAACACATTGAATGTAGTAAATATCCGAGTTTTATAACTTCTTTGCGGTTGTAAACGAAATAATACGTTTATACAAAGAATGCTAATCGGAACTTCTTACACGAACTTTTTTCTATTATCTATGGCGATTAGAAAACAATATTCGCGCGCATTTTAAATATGGAACATTAGAATGCAATAGATGCAGCTATAATTGCTCTATTAATAAAAACCGATTTCCCTCACGTTACAAATCAACGGTTCGATAAATCAATAATTGATGTTAAGTAGATACGATTGAGTTAGTTAATTGCAATATGCATAATGTTTGCGTGCGGTGTGGCAATTGTTTGTAATCGATACAAATCAATAATTCTCTAATAACTTTAAAACTGTTTATTGATACCGCTCGTAGTTTACTATAACTTTTTTATCTTTGTATATTGTAAACATGTTATTGTAAAAGATTGAGACAAATTAGTATTTAAAATAGAAGATTGATTGGTATAATTAAACTGACGGTTAATAAAGCCCATGTGAAATATATTAACCAAATATGGTTCGTTTATTCCTTGAAGGCATGTACATGTTAATGTATAATTGACAACTATTAACGTAATTTCACGATTGAATAGATTGGTTAATTATATGAATTCTACAAATTTTATAAAGCTATTTTGTTATTTATAGATTCCTTTAAATAGCATTTATAGTCACGAGCAAATTGACTATATCGGTACTATAAATATATTTTATATAGAAATGAATATAAAAGGTATATTGAAGCAAATTGGAGCCTTTGTCGACGATCAGGTGTTTAAACGAATTAAGCCCGGTGTCGGAATTAGTTTATTTTACTTAAAAACTTCGCTGTCGATGCCCTTTGCTAAAGTTAAAGTGTGCTTAATTTGTAGTCGATGAAAAAGTTTCGTGTTTTATAACTGAAAAAAGGATTGCTAGCTAAAAAACGTTTTAACTCTAACTTTAAATGTGTGTGTCTTTAGGTAGATAAATGAATACACGGTAGGTATACTTTTTAAAACTTTATTTATATCAAAGTAACTAACAATAATAAATTACATTAAAAACAATAAATAGGTTTAATATATTATCAAATCATCAAGACATTACGAATCGAGGAATTAAAAATGGCTCTCGTAACGTTAAAAATGGCTTACATTTACAAAACACGAGGGTTGCGACGTCAGCACAAAATTGATTATCGAATCTAGTTAGAAACTACGCTCGCCCGCAAACGTTAATGTTTTTATCTTTACTCCGGGGAAATAATCAGCAACACTACGAAGAATTGTACGAAATGCATTGACAGAATTCCAAAAAGGTCTGTGATTATCTGTTTTTCTCATACATAATGCTCAGTCTTAAAAAATATACTTAACTCCAATATATAAAGCGATTAAACTGTCCGTTTTTTCAAACGTCCATTCAATTTATGCTTCAACTTTATGAATAACTTCGAGAAACAAGTTAATAGCAAATAAAGCTATAATTTAAAAGTATTTCCCTTATTATTGACTTCGTAGTTACGTTACGGAAAAAAATGATCTGTTCACAAAACAGAAACACGGAACCGAGAAAGCTGGCATAAAAGTTTGATCGCGGGCGATACGTGCCGGCCGTTCCTAGTAACTTTTTGCTAGTTCAAAACACGAGGCAATCATTCGGCCTCTCGACGGAATCAATCGTGGTCGCTGCCCCCGCCTGATTGCCATCTAGCACGCGATCATCTGCCCCTACGCACGCCACGAAACTTCGGACAAAAGAAATGTACTACTACGTAACGCTCGCTCTCATAATTCATGGGAAAGGCCACAGGAGTTGAGTGAGTTATTGACAGGAATGCAACGGCTTTTTAGATTCATTAACTACTTTCTACTGTTTTTCACACGAGCCACGATATAAATCAACGTTTTTTGTTGTTTAATCGTAGAGGCATGGTATACAATTGAATAATAAAATCGCGTTAGTTAGCCGCATATATGACACAATTGCGGACGGAATCTCGAATGCACGTTTCGTTTTAACATTTAGCACCTAATTTCGACTGCAGTCGCCAGTTATGCAACTATTTCTTTTGCATCTCATTAACAATTCAAATGCGGGCATTTTTTCGGTTTCCCGCAACACTTTCGAGCGGCCCTGACGTCCGCCTCCGCGGACGACTCAAATGCAAATGAGCATCGATTTACGCGGTGACGTCTGACGCGCACTCACCCCTTTCTTTCCGACTACCCACCTTGATTTACAATCCCGGAATCGTGTTTCCCATTCGCCGCCGAACCGATATGTGGCTCGACTAAAATTAACTATATTTTTTGCTGTCACAGTGACACGATAATTTAGGGCGCCTTTACTTTCAAAGTTGTGAATATTCATATGGCATTAGCAATCAATAACGGCCACAGAGGTATTACCTACTTTTCGCGTGCGTTCACGCGATAAACTTGCCATCGTATAAACAAATAATTTCTCCACTTTTATTATTGTACTATAAAATACGGTTTAAGAACTTGAACTAATTACGGAGTGACACTCGCCTCATTGTTATCTAAAATAAATTACGTACGTCAAGCATTAATAAACATTATCTTCGAAACGGATTAACTCGAAGTATCCATCCATAGAAAATGCCATTTAGAGCGTTCGGAAGAAAGCGATAGACATTTAACAAGAAATAGCAATAGCAATTATTAACTTCTTATAGAATGCCTCAGGTTAGACGTTTCTTGATAAATAAGACTTTCGTGACCGGACGGTATAAATTTATGGCTTTCTTTTTTACAATCAATAGCCATCAAAAATGCACATCGTTATAGCGACTGTAAAGGAGTGATTGTATCGCTTCACACTTTATAACCCCAAAGGAAGATAAACAACTAATCTAGATAGATCGATTGCGCCGCCCGCCATTTTGAAGACACGCACAACATGGACGTCACAAGTCGCAAGTCACAAGTCTCTGGTATGAAACGATTTAAAGATACCGCGGATCACGTATCGGTAATTGCCGTCGCCGCGTTCGCAGAATAACAAAACATATTGTAAAAGATCAAAGGAACTTATAGACGTGTGTTGAAATTTATCGACGGATTAATCGAATGCAGACGAAATAAACTAATTGATTGTCACCGACATTTGGGACGCGGATGAAATTTTAATCTATCGGGTTGTTATTTTGATAAATTCTGCGGTTACAGCGTTGGCGGTAGGTCGTCACGTTCGCAATATTAATTGTATTACTTCGTTTTATTCAATTTACTACATGCGCTTGTATAGTCACTGATTGACTAATTAGTGTATAGACGATGCTGGCTCGTTAAACTAGGTAATACGAACACCTGTTTCATAGAGACTGTTTATAAAAAGTGGGACCTTTATTCGGTTTATATTTTGTAACAAAGGCGTGGACGTGATTACAGGTACAAATACATAAATAAAGATGAAATAATCAAAAATGAAACGCTTTGTAAGACTCAATTGTATTCTTAAGTGCCTATAACGAGGAGGTTTACGTAAAATATTTTTGTGTATGTTATCAAATGACGAAATAGCTATTCTCGGTAACCGTATAGGGTCATTTGTAATGACCAGGTTATAGGTACTAACCGTAGCTGCTATCAAGATCGACCGAACGGATACATAAAAGATAACCATTGATGCCCAATTAAGCGGACATTAAAACCAAACTAGGCAATTAAAAAACCGAATCACGTATATAGAGTTATTGTCTATGCTTTATGACTCAAAAACCGTGAACATTATGGTCATGTAGATGTAATCTGTGCCCGTCCGCCATCTTTGAAATGTACCACGTTTAGCTGTAAGTCGTTAACCGTCGGTGATTTCACAAAAAATCGTGTGTAAATATGTATAAAAAATAACGAATTGAGGGATAAGATTGTAGCTTGAATACGTAATAAGTATCGAAGTGGTACGTGAGAAATGCGGCGGCTTTAAAATGGCGAAAGTTGCGTTTGTACCGGACTAGCAAGCAAATGCGTGCGACAGTCGTTTCCCACAATTATGCTGTACATGAAACCAATGTCAATTTTTTTAAGCAATGTCATTTTGACAGATCAGGCTATTATGGCGGGAAATCTCGGCCATTATTTTGTTTATGATCAGATATAAAATCACTTTAGTATTTGTTGAGATTGCGGTGTAGGTATTCTTAATATAGAAGTTGCTGTTGTTATAATGAAATACATGTTTTATTTAAATGTGTTTAAGTCAGTTAAATTATACAAATATTACCAAATATGCCGAGGTTATGCGTATATTTAACAAATAATTGAAGATATACCTAGGTAGGTAAAGTAGGTACTTTACGTATAATAACATCATTCAGTTATCAGCAAAATATTCTTAATTGTATGACCCAATAATTATTCCATTTATTCTCATGTACTTAATTTAAAACAAAGAAATGATGCACATCATTAAAACATAATTGCTTTTTCATTTTTAAACAATTTACCTACGCTCGTTTTAATTGTACTTTGCCAGTTTCATTAATTCACAAAGAAATTTTCCAAATTGACGTTTTTACTGGTTTTTACGTTACAATAAATTAAACGCATTTAACATCCCAATAAAAACAGTTTTCCTTAAAACAATAAAGTCCATTTCAATTTAATCTCTATGACCCCCGATCAAGTGTGACTCTTCGTTGAGCAATAAAATCTAAAATAAGCGAATTACACTGAACATATTGTCGGTTTTAAAATAAAATTTAAGAATGCAATTAAGTCTTTGTGATCTGTAAATTAATACGTGATCTCGAGTGTTCCTTTTGGTTGTCGTTAAGACGACCACAGAGTAAATATTTCCGAAAACGCGGGAAAGTGTGCCGGCAGATGTCATGTGTCAAACTCCAAAAAAAAGATGGATAAGCTTGCAGGATCGTTATTTACTCCTAAACAACACGAACATAGATTTTTAAATCTGATGAAGATTATTTTGGCATATCATAAAATCATATTTTATGAATAGAATTATGATTCCGACCTTTTGTCCGTGTCTAAAAATACACGGGCAAGCTCCCTAAATTTTATGTGAATTTGCATCAATATTCTGAAACAGTCACACATACAATCAAAATGGAAATTTAGTATATGATTTATTGGGTCTTTTTCTTTCGATGTACAAGACAGAAACATAATTGTAACATTTTCGCTCGATTCAATTTTTATTCAAAAATGATGCCTTTTTTAAGGATTATTACATTTTTTTAAAGATTTACTTGGACTTTATGTCTAAAATAAATGTTAACAGTAAGAAAATAGAGTTTACTATTGAAGACCAAGATATTTTTTCTCTAGATCAATTATTACTTTAGTTATAAACGAAATAAGAATTGAGACTTACTTTTCGAGCTCGAACGCGATCAAAGAGCGCACGCGATATTCAACTTTATTACGGCTGTATTAGCGTCTAGTACCGTAACCGGTCTCTCAGTGCCAGAAATGAGAAAGGGAGCCTCCTCTTAAGACGCGTGTGTAGTTTTATGACCTTTTTTGTTTTCTAAGTAAAAATAGAGAAAACTATAAACAGACAACAATGCTGTATGCCTAAGGGTATTATAGCAACATGACTAATACGCTAACCACAAGCCATAGGCTATACTTTAAAATGGCGTATGCTCATATTGTCGAATGATGTGCTATTATATTAAGTTCTCACGGACAAGTATTGCCTATTATTAACTGTCGCAGTAAAAGAAACAGTTATTTGAATTTGACATTGCATTAAACTCTTAGATTAAACTATCTTAAATTGCAGTTAAATAAGTACAGTATAAATAGTTATAACAAATAAACTATGACGATCAAGTGTGCCTCAGTTGCTGTCTTTACATTGTTCGAAGCGTTTAGAAATTTCATATAAACGGTATAAAATATCAAAGATTTAACTCAAAAAGACTCCAATTAACGCAGGGCGTTAGCGGATAAATTAATTGCACGTCTTCATAAACAAATGTGACGCGTACATCAGCATCCATAGTGACATTGTGAAACCAGAGACAATATGTTGACAGATGAATGACCGCAATATGGCGGGTGGTTTTCGCGCGTAACTCCCGTTGTTTATGGCTGCGCGAGCGCTTTAGGATCGGCTTAGGCGACGACTGGCCGACCCCATTCACGGATATCGCTAATGTACCATACGTTGCACTGCGCGTCTTAATGACCCACCTAATTTCAATTGTGGCAAATATAACTTCAGTATTTATTACTTGGCAAGCGTGTGTGCGTCGCCGGCCTATGTACACAACACAATTCAACCGCAATTAAAATTGTATGCGATGAAATATTGTTACGAATGCGAGCTTTAAAATAGTATTTGTAGATGCTTGATATTTCTGTTGTTATGCATCGAATCCTTTATTTATGTTTGAAATTGATGGGCTTATTTTTCTAGTTTTATTAGTTGTTTA
>CAJQZM010016048.1:0-22527 GCA_907164665.1 Colias nastes | reverse complement strand
CTTAGAGAAAGAAACACGTCTGTACTGTACAGTGTCCGAGAGGGAAGGGGAACAAAGTTTAACTGACTTTGCAAAATAATAATACTAAAATAAATGGTTTTCTTGTTTTTTGATTTGGCTTTGTTATTTAAAAGAATACGATTTACAGTTGAGTCTCTGTTAAATGTTGGTAACTTTTATGCATAATTCACTATTTATTTTCCTACCAAGCCATCGATATCGGTATCGGTATCGGTATCGCCGATATTTTATTACAAATATCGGTATCGGTATCGTATCGGCAAAATCATGTATCGTTACATCCCTACTGAAAATGTTATCAACATTCGACCGAATGATAACTTTCTAACGTCTCTCACCTGCACGTATCGTGATTAAACATAATCACTACATATAGTATAAAACAAAGTCGCTTTTTCTGTTCCTATATCCCTATGTATGCTTAAATCTTTAAAACTACGCAACTGATTTTTATGCGGTTTTTTGAAGTAAAAACTTCTTTAGCGGCGTTGAGCACTTTTTCTGTAATGGGTATAAAATCTTAAACTCGCGTCAGGACACGTGACCTGATCGAAAAAGCGTAAGACGGATGGAGAGTAGACAGCTATCCCCTCTCTACTACGCGCGTTTTCACTTCTGCCGGCACTCCCGGAGTGCAACCCGTCTTTTTTTAATAGATAGAGTGATTCTCGAGGAAGGTTTTAGTATATAATTTATTAGGTTTTAGACAAAGCGGGCGAAACCGTGGGCGGACCGCTAGTATAAATGTAATTTAAACAATTGGATATTCACATGCATGTGGATAATATCTCCACTACTCGAAACGGTGAAGGAAAACATCGTAAGGAAACCGGCATTTCCAAGAATCAAAAGATCAATGATATTATCTCCTAACCCGCATTTAGCCAGCGTGGTGGATTATGGCCTGTACCCTCATAGGAAGCCTTTGTTGCGGGAATATAATTTAACCAAGGGAATGGATCATTCAT
Source organism: Colias nastes (assembly GCA_907164665.1). Lineage (NCBI taxonomy): Eukaryota > Metazoa > Arthropoda > Insecta > Lepidoptera > Pieridae > Colias > Colias nastes. The sequence goes on along the minus strand of CAJQZM010016048.1, from coordinate 21,538 downwards.
TAATAAGAAAGGATATGTCGACTGCATGTATAATCCATACTTTAATATTATAAATGCGAAAGTAACTCTGTCTGTCTGTCTGTTACTCAATCACGCCTAAACTACTGAACCAATTTGCATGAAATTTGGTATGGAGATATTTTGATACCCGAGAAAGGTCATAGACTAGATACCTTTTATTGCAAAATATGTACCACGGGCGAAGCCGGGGCGGACCTCTAGTAATTAATAATACATCTACATTCTATATAGTTTTGTGTATATTAGCAAACAAAACTTTTATGTACACGTTAAAACCCATTAAAAATTATTCGTGAAATATTTTCGCCAGACAGTAAAACATTTTATTTTAGGTGGAAAAAATGAGGCTCCCGATTCGTCGGAAGCTTTTATGTATGTTCCCTAATTATTCTAAATGATGCCTAGACCCATTTAGAAAAATATTCCATTTTTGAAAGTGTTCATAATATTATAACCTCCTAGGTACTTTTGGGAGAAAAAACCTTGTCAGTTTCATCATTTTAGCAAACAGTAGAATATAGGTATAATATAGAACACATATTTACCTGTATAATGGCTCTTATTATTTCCATTATAGTCGGTCAAGATTAAAGAAGCTGTAAATACTCATAAAGTTATATTATGAGTCCCTTAATGGAAAGGCTGGAACGCTTATGGCATAGTTTATTAGATTATATATTACGATATTAGTATAGCAAACACAATAATGATATTATATACATAGCATGTTAAAGTTTTAATATTATAATTTTACTCTAATTAATAATATATTAATATTTAATATTTACGTAGCATACATTGATGTAGGCTTCATAGACATATTATGTAATATTATTATACCAATATTTGTTCGATCAAAGCGAATTTTGGGTAACTTTATTGGTAAAAACATTTTAATTTATTAACATCTAATTACTTTAATCTTCCTATATAATATGACATAAGCATCAAAATATAATTTCTTTGTATTAAGTCATCAAAAATTGTTTCAAGTTATATTTTGCTTGTATATCGACGTTTTCATTACGTTAGATATCTACATGGTATCTAGATATAAACCAGGATTAAAGACATAGTTGTTGTCAAAAAATTCGCAAACAATTTCCCTTTTTCAACACCGCGCTCTGTCACAAAAACATATTTTAATCCTTCCCCATTGAAAAGTTGGATTTCAAAACTTCGTGTTCAACAAATGTTTTGACATTCTTTACAAGTTTTCCTTTGCGGTTTGAATATTTTACTTCCTACTGGGTCCACACACAATTTGTCTTTCAGATGTATTTGCCTCGTTTTTCATAAACCACGTTGGACCTGTGTCTCGACCAAATGTTACATTCTAACGAACGCTATATATATTTTATGAATTACTCGCAACTTTCAATACTTACTTGGACTTCTTTTTAATGGTTTTTTTAATGGCATGTACACATTCGTGCGAATAGCAAGGCGTATAACGAACACGCAATTGTAAACAATACTCTACCTATTCGCCTTGCGATACGCGTATACCAGTTTGTAGACAACAGCTGTTTTTCGGACGTAATCAAAGGGAAGACGAATGTGTGTGTTCGCGGCGACACTCATAATTATTATGTACGATGTTTTGTTGAATATCATCATCGAGTCATGAGCAAGCGAATACGAAATTGTTAAAGCATCATTAGCTATTTTCATCATTGTACGCAATAGATGCATGATTAAGTTGCCATTCAATATTAGATCAGGCTGAAGCTAAGGATGAAAATATGTATTGGGCGTTATCAACACGTTTTAATATTAACTTAACAAAAAAATGAGACCGTGTTTTGTATCGTTGTTCGTATCAATTTAAACTTTGCATAAAATATAAAACGCTATTACAATAGCACTACATATTTTAAAATTTTTATTATTTCGTCCTTCCATGAATATTTTGTAGGTTTCCAATATCCCGCTCTTTGAAAATTTTCAAGTTCAGAAATTTTAAAATACCTACAATAAAAACTTTAAAAGTAAAGCAATTTTAAAATCATAAATATTTTTCGTTTTATAGCAATGAAAGTTGCACCAATTTACACATGGTCTAAGATCCGAACATAAGTCGACCTGCAACGGCGTGATAATAGAATGAGACCAATTTTATAATAAATTTAGTGTATTAAAAAATGTATTAAAAATGGGTTGACTGGGAAAATCCTGGACAGGATATTTTTTAATTAATTGTTAAAAAATCTTTTATTTTCATTTTTTATTAATTGCAGTTTCGAGATAATAACAATTTTGTAATAAAACAGCGCTGACATAATTTTTTTTTCATCATCCTATCAAGTGAAAGTAACTGGTACCGACATACCTGTTTATACCTGCCAACCTAGCCGTTTGTCCCGGTAAATATTAGAAAACGACTATGACTGCACATTCTGTAGGTTTCATACTTTAAGTCTATTATAATTTTTTTTTATTATCTTGATACTGCAATTAATTATTAAAAAAAATGTTTTTTTTTAATTCATTAAAAATGTCCTGTCCAGGATTTTCCCAGTCAACCCATTTTTAATACATTTTTTAATACACTAAATTTATTATAAAATTGGTCTCATTCTATTATCACGCCGTTGCAGGTCGACTTATGTTCGGATCTTAGACCAACATAATTTATTGAATTTTTTATAGATTATTTTTCTTAGCAATTAAACCTTTGTACGAAAATTAAACTATAGTTATTACGATGATTGATATCACGACTGCAATTAATAAAATACCAAGATAATCACAGAAGATAATACTATTTCTGCCTATTTCTTATCTGCAATTAGAAAAAATTTTACTCTACCATAAATAATTCATGTCATATAGACTTGGATTCACAATTTTGATCCGCCATAATGTTCATTGAACTAAAAAGCCGCCGTAAATTCCACAATGCGATGGCAACTTTAGAGTTTAGCGAAGTTTCATAATTGTTAGAGTTATGCAACTCCACGGATGTTCTGTTCTGTTTGTGGATGTAAGTACCTACTAATTGTTTGGTGTGTGGCAAGTGTAATTGAGCGTTATTAGTTCATCAAAATATTCATCATTTAGATTTTAGTACTATTTAATATAAAATGTAGGATGGGTGTTTGATAAATAAAATGGTGAATTAAAAGTAAACAACTTTCAATTCAAAACGTTTTACAGAATTTAACTTTTATGTTTATTTATATTTTACTAGCTGCGCTCCGCGGTCTCACCCGCGTGGCTCCGCTCCTATTGGTCTTACCGGGATGATATATGTAGCCTATAGCCTTCCTCGATGAAAGGGCTATCAAATACCGAAAGAATTTTTCAAATCGGACCAGTAGTTCCTGAGATAAGCGCGTTCAAACAAACAAACAAACATACAAACAAACTCTTCAGCTTTATAATATTAGTATAGATTTCCATGGGGTTCAAATAAAACTAATAAATTTTCTTGTTCGCAACCAAAAAAATCATTTATCATATACAAGGTTGGTAGTGACCCTGCCTTCCAAGCCACTGGTCGTGGGTTCGATTCCCACCCAGGGCAAATATTATGTTGTGTGATGAACATAGATGTTTGCTCTGTGTCTGGGTGTTAATTATCTATATAAGTATTTATTTAAAATTATATATGTATGTTTATCAGCCATCTGGTTTCCATAACACAAGCGAAAGCTTAGTATGGGATCAGATCGTGCCGTGTGTGAAAATAGTCCCGAACTATTTATTTATTTATAACCTAACAGACATATAAATGTATTTTACATGTCTCAACAGAATCGTATTTATTTGAAGTCGTTAGCCCGGAAAAGTAACTTAATACGTATAACATGATGTCGGGTGAACGGGGAACTAATGGAACGGCATCGGATGGCGGGACAGGACAGTTCCTTTATTTATATACGAGATAAGACAGATATTTAACGTAGACTAGGTATTATTATAATAATAATTTGCTAATTTGCATTTATTTAACACAATATATTCTAATCAATTCATATATCTAATCCAAAAGTTGCAACCATAGAATGAATGAATGAATGAATAAATACTTTATTTGCACCAGAAACAAAATAATAACAAAAACATAGACAATAGAAAAACGTACAAAAAGGCGGCCTTATCGCTAATACAGCGATCTCTTCCAGGCAACCTTAGGTCAAGGATCATGAGAATTACGTCACATATTGAGGTCGATGGTGCACAACACTATTTATAATAAATTATATATAAGTACATGGAGATACAATACATAATTAAATAGATGAGTATGCTACATAATATAATATAATATACATATACACATAAACATTTCATAAAGATAAATAGTAATTATATACTTGCTTTTTGAACTCATTCAGTGTTTCTGCTCTTCTGATACTGTCGGGCAGACTGTTCCACAGCTTGATAGCACGAACCGTAAAGGAGCTATCATAGAAATTAGTTCTATGAACAGGAACATACAACAGGAGTTTATTAAAGGATCGTGGGGAACGGGTGGAGGAGCTCAAGAATTGGAAATTACTTTTTAGGTAGGAAGGCGTGTTAGGAGAGAAAAGGATGCAGTACAATAGGTTAAGGATATGAGAGTTCCGGCGGAGTCTGACAGGGAGCCACTTGAGTCTTGTGCGGTATTCACTAATGTGATCATACTTACGCAGACCAAAAACAAATCTCACACAGAAGTTCTGGAGACGCTCAAGACTATCAAGTTGGAATTCGAGGAGATCAGGATAGATTCATCTAGTAGTAATCTATTTTCTGAAAAAAGCTTGTAACCAGTAGAAGGGTATGTAGAGCATGCTATGCATTAAAATAAAATGTGCAATACTTTAATTTACTTAATGTTGTATCCTTATGTTCCTTAAGGTAAATAAATTTAGGTAAGTGTCGGTACTTATTTTTGAAACATGAATCTGAAAGAACTTATTTATGATTAAGTAATATTCACAAAATTTTAGGCATTGGCCGGCTATTTCAGTTATTAATAGCCGTGAAATTATATTGACACAAACATTGAATTGTTTTAATTAACGATATTATAGACTTGTGCGAAAATCAAACATCATTATCAGAATAATATGAACTACGCTATTCGATTTGCAACCATAATTCAAACTCAAATTATGTATATTTATTTGGGATAAATGTATTGACAATTGAAGCAAATGTATCAACTTGTAGCCGTTATTATTACTTGTAATTTCAATTAACAGAATAATATTATGATGTATTGTTTTCTTTGTGGTCCATACTTATTTCTTTGAATTATTAATAAATAAATACTTTTTTTAATTACATACTTTTAAATATTATTTATCATGAAATTTCAACTCCATCACATACATATACCTACTCACTTTTATCACCGTTGTTCATAACACATTTTCACGTAATTTTCATACCTTATTATCTGTCCTTTTAACCGTCAGAAACACTAAAAAGAAAATATTCAGAAGCTGGCCACCAATGATTATTTTATATACAGGTAAATTCCTCTGTAAAAATATTCTCAAATAAATTCCCCGGTTAGGTTAAATAATTCATTTATTTAAATAATTCATAATATTACTGTCTACAATTCCCTGGATTCTTTTTCAAAATTAAAATGATATTCATCCCTTATTAGACTCAATATTGAAAATTTCCAAGGAAGAAAATTATTGTTCGATGAACGTTTATTTTCAAAGGGATCAGAGGCAACGGGGCGAAATTTTCCCGCGCTTTTCCGACCCAATATCATGTTGAATGCGCGATACTCAATATAAATTTATGATAAAATTTTCTTTTTGTTAACTCTCAAATCTGAGATATTGTTAAAATGTATGTATATTTTTATTTTCATATATTTAAACTTGTATACAATCATCTTCATCATAGACATTATAATATAGAGGTATTCAGTTTAACGCATTCGTAATTATAATTAGTTATAAGTTTTAATTATTCAAGGCAAAAGAGAACAATTAAGAACACACTCAACAAAATTTTGGTCGTACTGCAAATAGATGTTAATGAAAATTGAACTTATTTCACAGAACCTACCTACGTAACCTACTTTACGATAGCAAAATATAGTTAAATATATATCAAACGAAGCCATTGTGAATCCTACACAAATGTTTCTTATGAATATGGAAAAATGATTTAGGGCTGATTTTTCAATCCTTGGTTAAAACTTATTCGTCGAATAACGTATTAAACTACCATTTCAAAAATGTATTCTAATTGTCCGTATTTGACAGTTTACAGGTGACATTTTAATATGTTCGTGTAATACTTTATTAGACGGATACATTTTAACCAAGGATTGAAAAATCAGCCCTTACTCAATAAATGATATATTATTTCATCTTGTTTCAGACTGCTACGAAGGTAGAGACGCACGCGTGTAGACACGCAACCAAGAAGACTAATTTACACAAAAACCAGAACCAAAAAGTCATTCCTTGTGAGTATAATTTCTTTTTATAACTAATGATTATTCTTAATGTAATGTTTATTTTTTATGTGTAACTCACTCATAAGTAGGTAATATTTTTTAACAATAGACCCAAAGTAGGATACAAAAAACATGGATATAATTTTTCAATTTATTTTTATTTTCAAATTTATTGAGTTTTTATTATTCGTTTCCTTTTCGAAATATTTAATTAAACATTAATCAACAACTCAATATACTTAATTATACTATAGAACTATTTTCCCAGTTTATTACCTACTTTAAAAAGTTCATATTTGCAAACGCTTAAAACCTAATTAAATTGGAAACCGAAAATTCCACAGCATAATTATAGCGAATGCTGAATTATTTTTACTTATTTATATCATCAACGTGTGTTAATTATAGTCAAAATTGTATTTATACAAACTTTATGAAAGTTAATGAAAACGAAAAGGGTTTAAAGACTATTCCATGAATGAAACATAATAAATATATAACATGGCAATCAATCGTAGAATTATCCAATAAACATTGATTTAACACCAGATTTTCCAGATTTGCAATTTCAGCTAAAAAATGCGTTCCTTTCAAACCTTAAAACGTAGTTTTTAATTTCATAAAAAATATGTGTGATAATATGTAAGTAACCAGAATAATATTAACAACTGCGTAATATATAAATGATTGTATTATTTTATTTCAAATTTAACAATTATTACAAGCGAAATTTATTGCCTCCATCAAAATTGCGAATTATAAAAAAACAAACATGAAAAACGAATTTATACGAGTCGTCGCGCACCGCCGCGTTCTAAATTGAAATAAGCGCGCGAATGAAAAACATTTACTTTTTCTTGTAATCAGCAAAGAGTTTTGTTATTTGCCAGTGTCAAGTGATAAAAAAAAAATTGTCTCTTTGTTGCCCTTTGAAATATTATAATCTTATTTAATGTTTCTTTTTTATTACAGAATGACAATTTAAAATAATTATTTTTGTTTACAGACGACTACAACAGAGTGGTGCTACAGACAGTTGATCGAGAGCCAGACTCCGATTATATTAATGCTTCCTATATAGATGTATGTACCTAATTAATTAACATTTAGTAGGTAGAGTTATAAAATAATAAGAATGCGTTTATTAAATACGATATTATTAAATCTTTAACTCCAAAAATGTGATTATGGTAGATTAAAATATCAGTCGGATCATATAATAAATTCAAAGAGGCTCCTAGCTCATAAGTTCATAATTTGCCAGCATTTTTAACCGACTTCAAAAAAAGGAGGAGGTTATCAATTCGGCTGGTATGTTTTTTTTTTATGTATGTACACCGATTACTCCGAGGTTTCTGAACCGATTTACGTGATTCTTTTTTTGTTCGATGCGGGATGGTGTCGAATTGGTCCCATAAAAATTTTATTCGGATAGGCCCAGTAGTTTTTATTTTATAAGCATTTTTGTCTGTATTTGTAAATGTTGCAAGTGCAAGTTTGAAGTCGGTTGTTTTTAACGCAGTTAATATCATTCTTAAGAACCTGACACTCTGTTAACTCTTTGCTTGTCGGCGCCAAAATAATCGCATCTCCATTAACTCGAGCGCCACAGAACTGGAGCAAAGATCCAAAGTATATAACGTGACTTAATATTACTCTCTCGTACTGTCTTCATCAGTGAGTAGGGACAAAATCTCATAGTACGTGACACGAATAGTAAAAAGGCGGGTTCACACAGAGCGAGCAGCCTCGCGAAGCAATTGCTGCGAACAGTGGACTTGGCCGAGGAAAATGACAGCTCACGCGTTTTCTTTGGCCAAAGCACTTTTTTAAAGTGAAATTGAAAATTTTACTTTTACTTCACGACTAAAGAGGCGCGCTGAGAGTAATAGTAATATCTCTATAATTTCTATATAGACGTAATAGCTGACTAGCTGATTCGCGTAGCAATTGCTTCGCGAGGCTGCTCGCTCTGTGTAGACGCGGCTTATGAGATATTTAACTGGTCCTTGGCAATCTTGATATCACGGAAACCACTCCGTAGATGTTACAAAAGTATTGGTGCGTTCCGTTTTATTCGGGTCTTGTTGAAGGTCCGTAATGAGTCATGTGGGCGAACTTATAAGGTACTTGGGATTAATCGACTTGGAACCGCTTCGTTTAAGTGTGTTGGACGTGATTTCTTTTTTTCGTCTTTTTCAAAGGACGAAGGATATTAGAAGGTTTTGTAGAATTGTATACGAAAATGAAGGTTTAACCAGTTTTGTAAGTAGTCTAATAACTTTTATACGACTAAATATTAAAAATAATCGATGGCAATAGGCAGGTTCTTTTTGTCATTTTGAGATTAAAATAAAATTATTTTAATTTGCTGCCTCTTAAAATAACATATGAACACTTTGTAAGTTAAAGTGCAATCACTTTAAAATATTCACAAAAATAAGAATACTTTTTCAACATCAACTCTTTGGTTAGTCAACCCTGGCTGGAAACAGATTTAATAAAAACGTTGGCGCCAGAAAATGGCTCGATTAAATACGACTGTCTTTTGTTCAATTTATTAAAAAAATGAAAGTTTTCTTCGATGCATATTAATATTGTATTACTTTTTGTCAATGTTTTTATCAAGTTACACGATTGTTAAGCGTTTTACAGTTGCAACAAGATACAAAATGGTTTTTCACGGTATAAATTTGCTGAGTTTTTGACATTTTTACGTTTATTGTAGTTGATAAAGTTGAACATATGAAGGAATAAAAAATATAGATTAAGTAATTAAATTTTTATTTAATCTATTAGGTATATTTAATATTTTGTTTTCATTCACAGAGTATATTAAAACCAAACGCATACATAGTGACTCAGGGGCCAACAGAGGAGACCGTAGTATCATTTTGGCGAATGATATGGCAGGAGCGAGCCGCGGCTATTGTTATGCTGACCAAGACATTCGATTTTATAAAGGTAAGAACTATTAACTATGTTGTATATTATTATTTCTACGAAACATTAAAAATACATGCTTTAAGTCGTGTCGCGCTAACTATAATGTAGTAACTACCTACGCGTCGTAGGTTCAGAACAGACAAGATAGAGAAGGTAGGTACAGCAGTCGGTATAAAAAAGGCAATTATATTAATGTTATTTTATACAGAACAATATTAATCACTTATAAGTTTGGTATAATTTATAGCTCTACATTATTGGAAAACCCTATCAAATAATATATCCGGATACCGGGACATGGTCCCTAATTCAAAATCTATAATTGGCTATCCAGAACCCAAAACGAACGGTAACAGATGTCCACTAATTGTTAGCCATGTAATTAAATCGTGATTGGTTATCAGTCGCCACCCTCTGTTCGATACCCGGGGGAAATAACTTCTAACCTAGAAAACACCACAAAGACCTCGGGGCTTAGTATTCAATAATAAACAGATATAATGAAGCGGAAACTCATAAGGTTATAGTATACTAGCTCCTGTTGGTCTTAGCGTGATGATATTATAGCCTATAGCCTTCCTCGATGAATGGACTATCCAACACCGAAAGAATTTTTCAAATCGGACCAGTAACTCCCGAGATTAGCGCGTTCAAACAAACAAACAAACAATCAAACAAACAAACAAACTCTTCAGATTTATAATATTAGTATAGATTAGTAAAACGTATCGATAGGTAATTTCCTTGGTTGTCCTTTTTTTCGCTCACAATAGTTGAATCATACCATAAGATGGTATCTTTGACATCTAATCGTGTGTGCCCCTTTTAAAGATCGAATGTTGCTTCGGTAACCTATCCCTTTTTACTTATACGCCTACACCTTTTCACATATAATACCATTGGCGGAAATCATGAAAACGCGAGATTCTACGTAGCCAAGTGAACTTATGAATTTAGCAAGAGCATTTACGTAAACCGTGCGTACATGAAAACGGTCGAAGTAGCTCATTATACGAACGATACAGTACACACCGCTCGCGAACACCTACCTACTACCGCGTAAATAAATTTACATACATTTAAGCGTCAAAACGACGTGAGAATTTTGACGCAAATTGTAATAACGGTGTTCCATTTGCAGCAATCCCCTTTCATCACAATTACGTTACAATTTGGGTGAACCCTTCGCAGGCTTTGGGGGCATTAGGGCTCGATTTGTTCGTAAAAACACGACGTACTTTGAAGTTTAATGGCCCTTTTTTATCTGTAACTCTGATATGTTACTTGAAAATATGAATATGCAATATTATTATAATAGGTAGTATAAGTGGACGAATATTAATGATTACAATGTGGTAGAGTTCATATTATGTATATTGGGAACGATGATAAAATTGTTATTATTGAGCAGATTCACTCCAAATGGTATTACATCTACAAAACGAAATTAAGCTCGCTTTTTTAAATATACCATACCAAACATAAATAAATAAACATGAAACAAATTTTGACACAACACTATTTACTTTAATCTAGCTAAACAAACATACTTTTTCACGCATATCTTTGTATACGTTACATATGTATGTATACTAATAAATAGAATGTAAAATTATGTATATGACATCGTATTATCATGGAATACACAAACAATTTTCATAGAAAATTCGCTGTGATTATAATAATTCACTAACAATGCGTGTTCTAACAAGCCTGTAATATAAACTTAATCTTATACGCAAATAACACGGCTTGTGAGTAATTTTAATTAACGTACGTTAATTTAAGGATATTCTGAAATTTCTTCTAGGAAGTATATCGATTTTCATAACGCCCCAAGCAAACATGATGATTTTAGTCATTAAAATGTTCTTTGTTGTTTCGATGTATCTTTATTTTACGTATATTTGAGTAAAAAGCATCACATTTTAGATAATAATACCTACACATGAAATTCGCAACCTTTTCTCAATGAAAATGTTTTTACGTTCCATAGATAACAATATTTTTAACGCTAATGTCACATAAAATAAACTCAATTATTTTCTACTTTAATAAAAATAACAGTAGGTACAGATATTATAAAGCTAAATAGTTCTCTTCAATTGTTAGACAATAACTAGCTTCATAACCTATGTTTCCTTTTACTTCTTACTAAGTTTCAAATATTGCAATACTCTACATTGGCCCCGTTTAAGTCGTCCATAAAATGTTCAAAAGTATGTCACATGCACTTAAACTATAAAATATCCCAAGGTTGCAAACATTAGTGTTACATAAGTTTGAAATATTATCAATTTTCTCTATTTAACCGTGTCGCTGGAAGGCAATATTTTCATGGGCTATAAAACCCAATGCTGTCATAGTCTTATATATAAAAATGAATCGCAAAATGTGTTGGTAAGCGCATAACTCGAGAACGGCTGAACCGATTTCGATAATTCTTTTTTTATTATATTCCTTGAAGTACGAGGATGGTTTTTATGTAGAGAAAACGTAAATATGTACCACGGGCGAAGCCGGGGCGGACCGCTAGTTTATGATAAAAATTCTCGATTTTTGGCACGAGTAACTTTATGCAACCTTTGTGCCATTTGCTCTCTGCTGTGCTATTTACCTGTTATGTAATTTTATTTATAGTGTTTTGAACTAGAAAGGTTATAGAGTGACATAGTTATCTTGTGAAAATAGTGAAGCTTCCATGCGTTATCACTTATTTTGTTTTTTTTTTTGAGCCACGTTTTTGCGTAAAATTTAAACATCATATTAATATTTAATACGTTAAGAGCTCTTATAACTAGCATATTGCTTAGAAATTATATAATTATACATATAAAAGTAAGGGGTAGATTTTAATATTTTGTATTATAATCGATCTTTCTCTTAAGCTTTAAATTAAACCTAATTCGAACTCTCTCCAGCAGGAGTATTGTAATTTCAATCTAGTGATTTTTACACGATTTCTTTCCTACTATTTCTATAGAAAATTCAGTTATTTATATTGAGTGATGTTTCTTTACAACCTTATAGGCACTTCTCGTCATCCCGAAAAACTTCCCTATGTTTTGTTATGGAATAAACTGAATTTATTATTATATTTGACAGGTGATGTGCGTCCAATACTGGCCGGCGAGTAAAGACAAGGACGAAACATATGGCGATATAAGTGTAGGAATAGTGCAAGAGGAGGAACTAGCCAACTTTCACATACGGACGTTTCGGCTTTACAAAACGGAGAAAGACGTAAGTTAACATTTTCAACTATTATGTTAGTATAGTACAACTATTATGTCCTATTATTATTGTATTGTATTATCTCTGGTGCTGTAAACTATCTTATCAATTAGATATGTGGTGAGAAAAATGATAATATTTTTTCGTCTACTTTAGGATTCAGTTTCCTATTTATATTTGATTAAAACTTCTATAGATCTATAAAAAATTGTAGATTAATAATAAATAAATAAATATTTAAGGGCTGTATATAATATAGACATATTATGTAGATAGTTATTAGATATGATATACCTAATGTATTATTATGTCAATGAAATTAGCATGTTTACTTTTCTGATTTCAATTCCTTTTCATAACAAAAACACAGTTTAAATCCAAAAACTAAAACATAAAGCTAACCCATAATCTAAAAGCGAATAGAACCTCTTATCCCGTTCCAATCGGGTTATTTCCAGGATCTTTTACAGCCCAATTACTTACAATCTCCAGGACTGAGGCATTTTCACAACAATGCACGGTACCTAATGTTTCTATAGAATTCTCAAGAGCCCATTGTTAACTCGTTTGCTAAGGCCAATCTTTAACATAATAGCAGCGAATTGCATGGATCTCGACCTCACGTGCTTTCAATAAGTTAAATATTCTAATAAATTTTATGTTTGATATTGTTTTCGCAGAAAAAATACTACACCTCTTTATTTTAACTTTTTTTTAAATGAAAAAAGCTGCCTTAATATCGAGATAGACTGTGTACACGGAATTTAGTGAATAAAAGTTATTTTTATAATATACTTATTAACGGTGGTAGTATATCATGAAAATCGATAGCTTAAAATTATAATATTAATGAAATAATTTATGTCTAAAGCCTTATTAAATTTCTCAATGTTTTCTATAAAAGTACAAATGTTTAGAAACAGTTACAGCGTTAATAAACTTATAATTGTTCCGTATGTTTTCAATTCTTTAGAATTAATTAAAGAACTAGCGGTTGCATTTTAATCTAGATCAAGACTCCAACATTCAGTTTGTAGCTTCAGTTGAAACGTAATGAAATATTTTGCAAACTTAAATAAATTGCTTTTGAGCGCTCTATTTATTTATTGTACAAAGTAAGTTAATTAAATTTTATGTTGTAACGGAATATACTGGCGAACTTTTAACTGTTTGAATTTCTGCACGAAATATTATATTGGAGATAATTTTAAGCTTTTGGTTATTATTATTTTCTTTTGACTATTTTAATGCTTATCTATATTTTCTTGTATAAAGAACTTTGAAATTATAAAGTGATTTGGTTAATTAAAAATAAAAAAACACAACATATTTTCAGAATATTTATTTAATATCGGACCGAACGTTACAAAACATTATAATTTATTCCATTTCATTTGCTTTAAGCATAACTTTTATTTAATATATACATATATACAAAGAGGCGAAGCTTACAACTTTATATATTTGTACGGAGTGTTTGTACGGGATCTTCGAAAGTGAGTACTTCGGGGCATCATGTCTCATAGCAGTATTATTTCAAGTGTGGTAAAGTAATGTCACTAGACGACCTATATATCACTGTCGACTTCCACACTGCTTTAAGCCATGTTACGGTGGCTGATCGGATCATGAAAATTCCTTCACTAACAAAAAGCTTCTCTATCCAAAAGTGTTATAGGCTATTTTTCTTTACCCACCGCTTGCCGCTTGTCCATGGCAAGCGGGTAGTTCTTATTCTTCTTCTTCTTTTTTGTCTAAAGCGGCTAATAAAATCCTCTATTCTGTAGGTGGTGGTAGAAGAACGGTTCCTTCTACAGTTCCACTACACACAATGGCATTCACACACATGTCCCTTCGGCAATGCCCTACTAGAGTTCAGGAGACGAGTCCGGGCTGTGGTGGGAAGACGATTGGTGTCCAGCTCTGCGACTGGACCTATGGTGGTGCATTGCAAGTAAGTATTTACGTTTTTATAACAGTTAAAGTATGTTTCACTCTGATTTTCTTTTTACACAGCCTTATTTTAAGAGTCACTTAGGTAATAGGAATAAATTACAATGATTGTTATTTTATCATTAAATTCAATTTAATATTATTCCATTCTAATCCTGAAAAACTACATGTGAAAATTGATTTTAATAATTTAATTTGATTAATAAAACGTATATAAAAAACGGCAATATTTTATTTATAAGCAAAATATTGCCGTTTTACCTATGCCTGTGTCTCAATATTTCATTTACAAGTTATAGTGAAATAAAAAACTCCAAAATCAAAAAATGATTAATTATGAATATTCATTAATACTCAAGTCTTGAACCGTAAGATTTCCCTTTGTAAATATTAATATACATAGGTAATACGTTGGCCTATTTTCGCGAACCGATTTCATTTTGATATCAATAAAATAAGAAAATTTAGTGCTGAAACAATGAAACAGTTCGTAAAATAATATGCCTGAGATTGATTGTTATTACTCTTGGTAATATGCAATATCTTTTATGTTCAGAGTTGTACATTTTTATAACATTTCTTCACTACATAGTATAAAACAAAGTCGCTTTCTCTGTCCCTATGTCCCTTTGTATCATACAAATTTTATGCTTAAATCTTTAAAACTACGCAACGGATTTTGATGCGGTTTTTTTTAATAGAATGAGTGATTCAAGAGGAAGGTTTTAGTACATGTATATAATTTATCAGGTTTTAGACAAAGCGGGCGAAGCCGTGGGCGGTAAGCTAGTATAATATAAGAGAATACCTAGTTCTTTCTTTGACTTACCTTATTGGAATATTGGTACTTATTTGAAATTTTGATAGGTCAAAAGTGAAATTAAAAAATGCTAATTGAGAGCTTTTGCATGTTGTGATGTCTCTATATCCCTATGTATGCTTAAATCTTTAAAACTACTCAACGGATTTTGATGCGGTTTTTATTAATAGATACAGTGATTCTCGAGGAAGGTTTAATATATAATTTATTAGGTTTTAGACAAAACGGGCGAAGCCGGGGGAAAGCTAGTAAAGTATAAAATTAACCCAGAAAGTTTAATTTAAATAAATACAACAAGCCAAGATTCTGATCCTATCTATCAAAACGAAACTTTACGAATAAATTGCTGATGTTCAATATTTATATTGTTAATGAACTTGTGGTAAATTAAAACGATAATAGATTGAAGATAATCGGATAGCTGAGGGTCGGTCGGTGCCCGGTTGGCATAACATCTCAATTTAACCCGCCTTTATGTAAGTTATTTGGCATTCAAGGAAGTTTCAAATATGCAAATTTCTATACGTAAAAATGAAATATTTGAAACTTAATCGTTAAGATATTAGATATACTATATAAAAAAAACTCGTGAATGTAAAGATACACATGTATCTCATTTTGAATTACACATTATCTTATTCAAACGAATTTCCTAATAAAAAATATATTTTTACACATTACCTTTCTGATATATGTCTTATAGCTGAACTAAGTTTAACCAAGTCTAGAAAAAGACAACAGGTAATTATCATAGCTGTATCAAATAATTAAATAAATAAAAAAATTCTTATTAACAATAAGTATAAAGTGAATCATGTTTTCTCTTATAGTGACGGTGGTGGTAGATCCGGAGTATATCTGGCAGTTGACGCAAATTTAGAATTGGCTGAAGAAGAAGATTGTTTTGACGTATTTGGGTATTTGAAAAAACTGCGCCAATCACGGAAAGGACTTATCGAAAATGAGGTAATATTTAAGCCCATATTTATGTAGCTTTTTTGCTTTATAAATGTATAGAGATCAATTATATAATTTTAGATAGGCATAGAAGGTAATTTATGAAGCAATGATCCAATAAACTAGCAAATTATATGAGAAAAGATTAATTTTCTAAGAAAAACGATCTTCTTGACTATATTTTAATATTACTCAATTAAGTAATGGACTATCTAATAAATATAGAAGCCGTGTAATGAAACTAAAATGGAAAAGGAATTAGTTCCGTGAATGATGTCATGAACAGTATTCCATGAAACATCTGAAACTATTTCTTATTATAGAAATTAAAATAGCCTGAAGATATGAATATGATGAAACTTAGAAATTTCAATATAATTTAATTTATTTCTCAGAGATTAGTACTTGATTAAATTGTAGATAATAAATAATTAATATATTTTTACGATTACCCGGAATTTTATCGATATATTGCTTCCTACCACAATGCAACCGCGTCAAAGCAACCAGATAAATAAAGGGTAAATATATTTTCAAACACGTGTATAACGTAATTAATTGTTAATGTTGTTTTTAAACAAACTGACGCAAGTCATTGATCAATACCTTAGTTTTTAAAGGACGAATACACAAGTATTAAGGCTTTTTATCTAGCATATTTGCTGCAAATATACCACCATTCTACTTATAATGATAACCATGAAATTGAATACAATTTTCTTCGTTTTATTTTAAATTATAATAAATATGATATATTTTGTGTATTAATTTGCACGTCTTCTTAATTTGCAAGTTATCCCAAGTCTCCCTGCTACTCAAGTCTAATCGTCATAATATCAAAAGCTGAGGAACGTCTTACCGCGCCTCAGTTCGCTAATCCTCAATCGTTTCTCAGCGCCGCAATTATTCATGAATTAATTAATTCAATCCATATTAATCTCTTTGATAATCCGTTGAATACCATTTTCATAAATTCTATAAAAGTTTGATTATCGGTACTAAATATTTTTTGGTTGCTTTTTCAAAGTCTTGTAATGTATACATAAAATAAAATTGTTTTCTTTGGAAGCTCTCAAAAATAAAAATCTCTTCGCATAAATACTAGCGAATAAGTTTCACTGTGAAAATAAGTCTCTACTAAAAACTCTAGTATAACTTTAAAAATTAAATCACTTTATGTCGTTGCATTGGTTTATTTTATATCGTAGAAAACCTATGCGAGCTTTTGTGTGTACATTTTGATGTACACTTACTAACTTACTTTACCTTTGCCTTTCTCCCAACAAAACTTACTTAAACATTCAAAAAAATAATAACTTATCCATTACCAGTACCTTCCCTATTCCACTACTAACAGTAATACGTGTTTATTTCTTGTTGAAATAAATCATACTAAAAGCTTCTTTACCCCTACACCGTAGGAACACACAAGTTCGTTTACGACACGCTAGAGGAGCACGTAGTGTGCAGGGTATCCTGGTTCCCAGTTTCAGATCTCTCCTAACATCAACATTCTATTTTCTAAATCATTTCACAGTTACGTATGTAGATTGTAGGCAACGTACATACTTTAACTTCTCCCTTACCGTCAACAAAACTAAACACATAAACAACAATTCTTATAACTTCCATACAAATTTTCACTCTAGGAACAATACAAATTCGTATACGACACGCTAGAGGAACACGTAGTGTGTGGGATCTCCTGGTTCCCAGTATCAGATCTCTCTCAACGTCTCAAACAGAAGTCCCAAAGAGACCCGGTGACCAAACTTAACGAGTACCAGAAGGAATATCAGCAGATTTGCAAGCAAACCCCCAGATTTACTATTGGAGATTGCGCGGGAGGCCATAGAGGGGATAATAGAGAGAAGAATCGGGATGTTCTTGTTGTTCCACGTAAGTTTTTTTTTAAGTTGGTTAATTATTAAATTAGCATTGCACTGGAACTCTCTATCAATCAATCTGAGTTAGATAAGAACGCTTTACTATATATTTTTAACTAGCTGCGCTCCGCGGTTTCACCCGCGTGGCTCCGCTCCTGTTGGTCTTAGCGTGATGATATATAGCCTATAGCCTTCCTCGATATATGGGCTATCTAACACCGAAATAATTTTTCAAATCGGACCAGTAGTTCCTGAGATTAGCGCGTTCAAACAAACAAACAAACTCTTCGGCTTTATAGTATTAGTATAGATTTTAAAGTAGGTACCTAAATCTGAAAAATGCTAACGATACCTATTTCTGCTCAAAATAAATTCAAAAACCATCTACAGTGAAACTTGGTTTCAAAAATACCCGATCATGCTATGATCCAAATAAATGATAGTTTTGTTTTCTCCTCTGACTTTGATACTATTACTTCACATGCACGATAAAGCGTTGTGTATTTTATTTTTAGTTTCAATTAAAATTATCATGTTAGCATGTACACGGGTGAAATTTTTTTCGGATAAAATTTATTCGATGCAGAATGAAATCTATACTAATATTATAAAGCTGAAGAGTTTGTTTGTTTGTTTGAACGCGCTCAGGAACTACTGGTCCGATTTGAAAAATTATTTCGGTGTTGGATAGCCCATTTACCGAGGAAGGCTATAGGCTATATATCATCAATCATCATGCTAAGACCAACAGGAGCGGAGCCACGCGGGTGAAACCGCGGAGCGCGGCTAGTTACTTTATAAACTTGCTAGGTACATGAAACTTGTTTGTGATTTTTAATTAAACTAAAAGCACATTATGCGTTCATCAAAGAGATCCCATTTAATTATTAAAGTTAAAAGAGAAAGTACAGATAATTTTTATACATGGATACACTTTTAATAGTTGTATTTAATTTCAGCTGATAATTTTCGTCCATACTTAACATCATTTCAAGGGAATAGTTTTACGGATTATATCAACGCAGTATTCGTCGACGTAAGTATTTTTTTCTGTTATTGTATTTTGTACGAATGATGTAATTCATTGCTAATTATAAACTGAAAATTACTATTTTTTTTACTTATAATTAGATAAATAGCTGCCAGATGATGTATTGACAATATATTTTATTTTTGCAAGCAAATTACTATTTCTTAATTAGTCACTAACCAATACTCAACCAGATACAAAATTGATAATAAAACGAAAACACAAGTTATATGGTTTATTATATTTCCAAAATTATATAGAAAATTGTACTAGCACAATATTTGTTGACGCGTAAGAGCTAGCGCGCACCACGACTTTATGCAGCGTGATTATTTTATCGCAGAAATACAACGTATGAGTTAATATGACAATGCGCGCACATGCGATTAAATAATCGCAGCGATTTTAAAATTGTGATTTGTCACATTTTGCTGCGACTGCTCGCGACGCGATTGTCGCGAAAATGAAATGCAGAATATGAAATTGTATGGTACCGCGCGCACTGCGATAATAAAATCGCACACTCGGGCCCGGCCGGCACTTCACTTGTGTTTCGTCTGTCCAACAGTAAACATCGTAGTGGTATTGGTAAACATAAACTCAGTAATCTGTCAAAAGTTTGAATTTATTTATTTATTTATTTATCACTTTATTGTGCAAGAATAAAAATATAACTACATAAAGGTTACAATAATAAAAAAAAATAAAAAAGCACAATGGGCGGCCTTATGGCGGAATTTTCATTCTATATTAGCCAAAGAATTTTTTTGGGATACATCCGAAATTCATTGTATTTCTGATAAAAGAAACCTTTGACAATTCTATCTGCTGTAAAAGGATGAGTCCAATATTGACGAATTTTCTTTTTTTTTTCTTATCCTCCGAAGTAGTAAATAAAGACAAGCAACTTGTACGAAATCAATGATGAAAGTGAGTAATGATCACTATTAAATTATCGCTGTGCGCGCACCGTACTCTCTGCGATTTTCTACAGCGCGATTTTGAAATCGTGTCGCAAAAATTAAAATCGTGGTGCGCGCTTGGCCTAAATCTGAGCGTTACGCGGTACACCACCTCTGTTGTCTCAAAGCCAATGTTACGTTTGGTACATAGAAATCTAAATAACAAGAAACATAGAAGTGCTATAATGTCATAATTAGTATGAAAACCACTGTCGCCAAAACCCACACATTTAAACCGATAACTAAACAGTTCACACAAGTAAACTATGCCTTTTATTGGACAGCTTCATTTTAATGAAAACTAACTTAAATAATAAATTTCGCATTTTAATATGTACCCTAACTCACGACTTTACGGTTTATTTTAGTATAACATCCCTAGGTACGTGAGATGTTTTGTTTCCTTTTGCTTAGAAACTTCAAATACGAAAAAATTCAGCTATTCGACAACAGAGGGCGTTAATTTTTGATAGATATACCTTGAGCCTCAACGCCTAGAAATAAGGTTGAAATTTCATTAACGTCATTCAATGTTCATTCAACGCTTTAGTGATGTAAGACATCATCAGCCTTGTTATCGATAGTTAAGTGATAGCTAACAAATAAGAAATATTATATAGTTGTTGATTTTAATACAGTGGTAGGCTCATCTCGTGAGCCCACGGCAGACTGTAGATATAGGTATAAGAAATAAAAATATGTTATGTACTTAAATATTTATTTATTTATATATACAAATAATAAAACAGTGTCTGTACATTATATATTTAAAAAAATGGAGGGGGTTTAGAAACTGAGAGTATAAATTTGAAAATCTCGAACACCTGATGCAGAACCGCGCCAGACCACCAAAAATATAAGAGTTTAAATAACAATTGTGCCATAACAAAAATCGATCCACATGATAGCATTTCCTGCTGAAAGTATAAATTTAAAGATCTGAAATGTACTGCGAGCCCTTTTACACTATAACATAGGAAAGACAACAGAGACTGACAAACTTTCGTATTTATAATATTAGTAGTATGTCCCGAATACACATACAACAAAAAATTCAAAATCAATTAGAAAGTGAGAGTAAGAGAGAGTGTTGCTGGAGTACGGCGTGAAGAGATAGAACAAGAGTACAACGAAAGTAGTTTATAAAGAGATTTAAAAGTTATTAACCGACTTCAAAAAAAAGGAGGAGGTTATCAATTCGGCCGGTATGTTTTTTTTTGTATTTTTTTATGTATGTACACCGATTAAATTAACAAATTTTATTGGGTGGCGACCAAGGTCTGTGTAACATGGCATTGAAAAAAG
>CAJQZM010016047.1:0-12851 GCA_907164665.1 Colias nastes | reverse complement strand
TTCTATAAATACTTATCGATAAACAGGACATCATATTTTTACTTACGATTTAGTACTTTTTAACACACTTTTATTGTAACCGACTTCTTTAGGCTCGAATTTGATCCACTTTAAACGGGCAGATTTATTTCAAACTTTGCATACCTACTTATTAAGGATCAGTGACAATATAATAATTTCACGAGTTAAAGCATGTTTTTTATTCTTTTTTAATATATTAATTGAGTAATTAAGGCTTAACGCAACGTGTATATTTCATTAATCTGAAAATGCTTAATTTATTAAGTTTATGAGACCTTTCTTGTGTTATTATATTTTCATTAACCTATCATATTATTTTATGAGAATTAGTGCCGGTTTCAACACTAAGTGATAATGTCCCTAATTGAAACACTTTGTCGTATCATCATACATCATTTGTCATCTTAACTTACAAATAAGCTATCCAAATTGTGAAACCTACTTTGATGTTTCTGCATTATAATTTATGACTTTATGTATCTACAGTGTAGATTTAGCGAATACGTATTACAGAAGTCAGGGCATAATCGGCGAGATTACAAGATCTAATTTCCATACAAAACTAACAATCTTTCGGTATACATAATTGACAGTAAATAATGCTAATTTGATGCTAATACATACATTAAAACAACATCACGTGACACTACCATGCATTTGACACAGACTCTTTTCTTTATTATTGTTAATTATCGACTACTTGACATCCTCTGACGGAAATAAAATCGGTTTAAATTTCCGCAAGCTTCTCCAAGTACGAAATAACTTTTCGCCATGAGTCATGGAGGCGCGGAAGTTACCAACCATGGCGGGGTGGTTGAACTGTCGCGACATTGTTTTGGGGTTCCGTATGAAATACTTTATCTATGAATTCTATGGTGAAATGTTTTCTTATTGATTGGATTAATATGACGAGCTTTAATGTGCTTCTTGCCTAATGTTGAAATTAACGTATAGTCGCTGTATTTAAGTGTGTTATAGTCGCTGTATTAAGTGTATTATACTCTGCCTGAATGGATGTTGGTAGATTTTAATATACCTATAGTTAAACGGAAACTAGAAAAAGTGCAAGAGCTAGGTATGTTTAGTTTTCAAAACAACAACAGAGAAGTTAAACAGGAGATGGTTATTCATTGTTGTAGGTATTGTAAAACTATCGTTTGTCTATATGTCATCAACATCATCATCAGCCAGATAGTCATACCAAGAAAAGCAATAGTAGCAAAGCACGCAGGAAAAACCGGAAAGCTAGTAGGTAGGTATTGCAAAACTATCTATTGTCTACATGTCATCATCATCATCATCAGATTATTTTGCTTCCTTAGGCATTGACACAAACCTCAGAAGACGGATTAATTCTACCACTATCATACAGAAAATCATTAAAATTTATTTCTTATCTTCTTGTTTATAAATAAAATTAATTAACTCATAAAATAATAAAAGCACAGAACCCGAGCTTCATTCACAACGCCGTATTAAATATTGTTTCCCTTAAACCACAGTAACGTAGACATAGTTAAACGAAATTATTGCGGTATTTTGTAAAAAACAAAAGAGAACAATTTTACGTATACCTTCATAGGGTTGAAAAGTGAGTGATTACGATGATAAAGTTTGTTTTAATATTTTATGTCATTTGTAATGTAAACAATCAAAGGCCTCTAGACAAACGGCAGAAACGCTAAAGAATAGAATCCGCTATCGATACTAATTGACCGGAATAACGGGAAGTTTTAATATTTTATTTTGAACTAATTTCGACTGGATGAGAATTTTGGTCGTGGCCGTCATCGTCGTTGGTGGTGTACCGAAACATTAGCAAATTTCATAAACTTATGTCAATTAGTATCGATAGCGGATTCTATTCTTTAGCATTTCTGCTATTTGTCTAGATGCAATACGGTTATTATGTACAAAAACAACTTACGCTAAGCTAGGTACCCCCTTTACACGATTCTAATCGTTTTATTTATCATACCTATAACTGCAATTAACATCACATGCTCATTTTTTAATTTATTGTTTGTCTCAAATGTACTTATTTTTACTGTCATATAGAATTTTCATTTTCAAAAAACAACAAATTTTCAACAAATACAGTCGTAACACTTGTAAAAGCACTTTAAAAGTTTATAATATGTTTAATAAACGTCGATACTTTGACTATAGTACTACAACTTACTTACTTACTTTTTTTATTAGTTAATTCCAGTCTTGTTATATATATAAAATAAAACTATCCTTTATATCATCGTTAAATGACAAGGGTGAATTAAAAATACACCACTCCCATCCTAGGTGTGGACTGGCGCGTCGGGATCAATAATTCCCCCTGATCGTAGTAAAAGGTGCGATATGATGGGTCAATAACCTTTAATAGTTGATAACAATAGTTTGTCGTTGTTAAGAATATAATATGTAGCTTACTTCCCAAATAATATTTGCAGCTATGTGGACTAATATGGACCGAGACTACCTAACTGCGCAGGAGACGCTTTCGTATTGTTACTAACTACTACCTACTACAGATATATACCTACCTATTGCAAAATTATGCTAAAACAGACGACTTTCGATTTATTCAAATTTCGAAGCTCTTTTGAGTCTTCAATTAATATCTATTACGTTAGTCCGGTAATATTTAAAACAGCCCTCTACATGATTTTCACGTAGCGTCACCTCTACGGTATTTTTTCTGCTAACAATTAGATAGAATATATTAAAGCTGAAAAGAAAAATTTTTACATATCCTGCAATATGTTTAGATCTCATAAAAGCCGGGTACTTCTATAAAAATCTGTACACTGTCAAATGTCAATATATCTTCACTAATAAAAAAAAATCATAAAAATCAACATCAGCAAAGTACTGAACCCAACTTTTAAATTTAACAGTTATTTAACCCGCCAATCCTAACACCAATTACCTACGTATCTACAATTCAATCCTCTCGTATCACATTATCTGTGCCATTCTGCAGGTCACAGGTCACCGGGTCAGCCCTTGAACGAGATTGAACATTGAAACTCGCCAGTAAAATTATTTTAATCCAATCGCGAGCTGACGGCAATGCGCCATTCTTATTGTGTTGCTTTAGACTTGAGAGCTTTTTGAAGTGAAAACTTTTCCGCGTTGAGCACTTTTTTAAGGGAAAATCTTATGCAAACTGAAAAATCGTTCTTATATCTTTTATGACTGCTTACTTTTTGGATTTTCTAACGACTTGGGAGTCTGGAGACGGCATTTAATAGGGAAGTGTTTTTTATTTTGATACTAGCGACCCGCCCCGGCTTCGCACGGGTGCAATGGCGGCCGGCCGGTACCGCCGCAAACGCTACGTCCCGCAATTTTTAAATCTGTAATATCTTCGAAAATATTCACTTAAAATTTAAATCATACGGTGTAAAGGGCCATATAGATCTATATTAAATGAACAATGTATTCAAGGTATTTAATTCGTTAAGGATTAATGCTGTATTGGTTAAAATCGCTTCGAAAATTAACCATTATTTGTCGTAAAAAGTAAATGACAAAAAAAAGTTATTGTGGGTTATCCATAAGAGATAGACATATACCATCGCGGACTTTTCTGTAGACCTTTTCAATGTGTACAATACTTAGTACATTATTTTGATAAAACTCGTAGGGTTCAGCCTGCGTTTGCAATGTAAGCGGAAAAAATGTAATTATTTACGACATCACATTAGAAACCTCAAAAATAACAGTACTTCTCCACTATTTAATGGATGTTATTATACATATAAACCTTCCTCTTGAATCACTCTATCTATTAAAAAAAACCGCATCAAAATCCGTTGCGTAGTTTCAAAGATTTAAGCGTACAAAGGGACATAGGGACATAGGGACAGAGAAAGCGACTTTGTTTTATACTATGTAGTGATTAGTTACTGCTCAAGTTTCAGAGGTCGCCAAGTATTCCATATTCGATCCTAGTCGAAATGGTTTCAGAATCCTTCGTCTGTTTGTCGTGTCGTGTTGATATGGATTATGGCTTTAAATAATTTATTTTTAAGCTATTGCATAGCTTCTATCGCGGGCCTTGAGCGCGGGGACCGAATCGAGAAATTCCGTAACGAAAAAACCTCACGCTCACCACTCCGACGGGCGGAGGTGTGGCTTGAAGGCATAGCATGCAATAGCTTTACCGCGGCAGTCCCCGAGTGCCACGTCGTTTTTTTTGTTTAGTTTTTAACCGACTTCAAAAAAGGAGGAGGTTCTCAATTCGACTGTATTTTTTTTTTTGTATATTTGTTACGCGATTATACTGTATTATTTTCTGTTTATGATATTAAAATTCACGTCGTATTACTAATAAGTTATAACGAATTCATGTCACTCATTGCGATGGGAATTCACAGACGAAGATGAAGCTAACAACTAGTACATATAAAAAAAAGCTGATATTCTTATTTCGTATATTATAAAAAAATAAATACACACCCAGCTGGATACGCCACCAGTTCAGTATTGGGATCGCAGTCCAACGCTGCATTGCTGCTCACTGTCAGACCCAGCACCGTCTCCAATTTGATCTGTGGACAAGAGGATATTTGTTAAGTATGTTTTGAGTTTGTTAAGGTAAATCTCGGGAAGTTCTGCTGGAATTTTAAAAATTCCACTATTTAATTGCTTGAAAGCTACATTATTTCTGAGTGTTACATTGTATTAGAGTGTTCTTTGCTTATAAAAACGTCCCGTGGCAACCATGGTGAAGGACTAGTTAAGACGTATTAGATGTCCTATATAAATAGAGAAAGATGAAGAGCAGGAACGTACAATTAAAAGTTCCAAATAGGTATAAAAATGTTAGCTTTCAGTTGTTTGTATTCTGTAAGTTTTTTTTTTTTCACTATTACGCTTAATAGTATTACATAACATTAGTATGTTGTGTTATTATTACATATTATATTAAGGTATGCCATTCAACTTTCCGTTTACATAATCTAAAGTAATGTGTAGATGGTGGGTTCGATAACAATGTTTTTGAAGAGCTTCAAACCATAATAAAAACTCCAAATTTCTCCATATGAGTATAACAATAATATCACATCTAGAACCATAAAACCAGCACAACCTTGTACCTGTATATTTGCTAAAGGTTTATGACGTCACGTGTTATCGTCCATTATCAGGTGCCATGGGGGCCTTGCGTTGTTCGTGGTGAAATAAAGATAGTTATGTACCTATTAAATATACAAATAACGTCTTATTACATAACACGGAAAAACAAACCGGGTTTAAAATGTGGTTAAAAAAAATCTAAATAAAAGTTTTATTACATCATAGTGGCTATCTGCCTACATCATAGTGGCTATCTGAATGCTAAATTTCATTCTGATCAGTCCAGCTTTTATTATTTACTATATTCTTTGTGTGTTAACTCATTATCGTCAACCTAATTACATTAGATTACTTACAGTTACATTAACATGTAAATTATTAAATTTTGAAACACTATTTAGCTCATTATTTTTTTGCGTCAAACCGTATAGGCACGTTATTAACATAAGCAAGTTTTAAATGACTATAACTATTATTAAAAGTGATGTTTTTGTGCTGTATTATAGGAAAATCCTATTGCGTATCAGATTTCGTGTATTAAGAGGAGGTATCTACTTTATATTTTAAAATATGATTGACGAAATATAGATATTCTGGTAAATAAATACTATAAACACTTACATTAACGTATAAACCACGCGAGTCAATCTGCAGGCTCCAGCTTATTTCGACATACATACAAACATACATACATTTATAATTATAGGTACATTATATAATATTATATCAAAATAAACCTTACACTCGTAACCCAATACTCCAATTCAAAAGTCCCTTTTGTGAAGATACGTCCTCGCAAGGACAGCTAGTTCCGAGTTGTTTGACCTTGAGAAATGACGTCATCAACATGGCGGTTTATGAATGAGATTCGCAAGATACGTTTAGAAGTTAACGAGTTTTAAATGTGATTTTTGTTTTGTTTATTACAAACAACCAAAAATATAAAGTATTATGGACCAACAAAAGAAAATTAAAAGTTAAATATTATGATATATATCCAGATAATATGTATGTAAAGAAATCGTCTTTTATTTTGATAATCAATATGGAATTGATTCGTACTTTTTAGATTCTAAATTAACATCTTCATAATACAATTATTTTATTCTATTTTATTTGAAGTTATAATAGCAACCCACTTCCTACTTGTTAATACATACATTTTTTCATTCAAAAAGTTTAAGTTTGCTACGTAACTATAGTCTCTCACGCAAAAACAACTGAATATCGTTAATTCAATTAAATTGTTAAGTGCCAAGATAACTTGAAATTCATTCGATTAGAGAACAAATAAATACGACAACATACGCACAAACAAGAAATTAGTATTCATTTTATTGTAAAAGCAGACGCAACACGCAACTCAAGTCTCAACTCCAACAAGAAAAAAAACTCACTTGAACTACAACAATAAACCAGTTTGTCCAATCCTACTATGTAATATTATAAATGCGAAAGTTTGTGAGGATGTGTGTGTGTGTGTGTTTGTTACTCTTTCACGCAAATACTACTGAACCGATTACAATGAAAATTAGCACACATATAGAGGGTAACTCGGATTAACACATAGGATAGGTTTTATCCCTGAAATCCCACGTGAACGGGAACTATGCGGGTTTTTCTTTGAAAACGCGGGCGAAGCCGCGGGCGGAAATCTAGTCCGTACTATTTGTGACAATTGCACAAAAAACTCAAGGCAAGTACTAGCAGTACTTGTCTATATAACTGTAGTTTTTAGAGTAAAAATAAATAGATATACGACGGTTCCCACGAAGACAGGTTTTAGACGACACTTTTTGTCATAATATTGTTTATTGTGCTTTTAATTTCGATTTCATTCGACTTTTTTTTCATTCACGACTTGTTAATGGAATACTTATTGTACTCCAACAGATATTACACTCGTTTTATTAACTTACTAGTTATGAACCCCGACTTCACGTGTGATAGACTGTCGAATGATCAATTCAGAAACATTCGTACCCATGTACAACACTGCTGAATATACTATCATAATTAAATGCATAGTTTACGATTCTATATAAAGGACGTACTAACATACATTCATTTTATATGTTTTTACTAAGATATAAACTGCTATCCATCCGAAAATTGTACACAAGGGATTTTTATAAGTCATATTTTCTTATCAATAATGTATTTATTATCTGTCTTCTATCAAATAAGAATAACATACAAATTGATTAAGGCGTTACCCGGCAATTTCGACTATTAGTCCGTTTTCTTATGGGCATGCTTGTATGGAAAGGTATACATTTTTGAGTAAAGCAATGCCATTTGGTACGAATGTTGTACTCGTCCACCTAAGCCCAAATCGCCCGGTAGCCAGTCTTTACTCCCCTGCAGAAAGGAGGGAGGGGGGGTTATAGAAAAGAGCGCCCGGCGCTCCGAAAATAAATTCTGGCGGAGCCATTTGGACCTTTGAGTCAAGTTTGGTATCGTTTTCAGGTAACTAGATGATGCTTGATTCATCCCCCATACCAGTTTTTTAGGGTTCCGTAGCAAAATATGTCGCAATCCTTAAAATAATGAACTTTTGGCAGTGGCAAAATCCAAACAAACCAGTATATTTTTATATTTTTGTATGAAACCTGGTTTATAAAAAAATACTTTCTGAAAGGCCATTTAATGCAGATTATAAAAACATTAACATGTAATATATATTTTACCATTTTCAATGTAAAATAAATTATAGGAAGTATAGTAACGCTCGTTAGCGCAGCATAGGGGACGGCTTATAGACCCGAAAAATAAGCGATACTAACCAACAAAAACCAGCCAAAAGCTAGTCTGACTTGTTCATTGAGTGTTTCGTACTTATTTGTCCCATACCATGTTAACTTGTCTGGTAGAACCTCGTTAACTGATACACACACACTTTCGTCTTTATAATATTAGTGTGATTTTAAATCATCTTTAAGTCAGATCTTCAGAGTTCCGGTTCGAGTGTCAAATATAACAGACGTTTCGAAGTTCGCTCCGTTAACTTAAATTTTAAACTGTGTAAAATCTTCATAAAACTGTAACCTGTGCAAGTGATTCCATAAGACTAAGATTGAAGTGTGAAAACAGTGATATAAAACGCGTCAATTCATTACAGAAGACGAATTAAGTGCAAAACATATTTAATAACCTACAACTATAAAATTTGCTTTGACAAGAGACAATTGACAGTTGACACTCTAGTCTACAGTTAGCAGTGCTACCAACATAAGAATTTCATAAGACGTTCTGTATTACGTGACTTTATCTTCGAGTGTTGCCGTTTCTAAAAATTTATATCTATATAAAAATAAATAAAAATAAAATTGAATAATTTAATAAGCAAAAAATAATAGTAATATTTTACAAAATAGATAAGACAAAAACAGCAACTTTAATATGGACGACCAAATGCAAATGCTTTTCTCGAAAATAAAACTTGAAATGGAGAAACAAACCGCAACATTAACAGAATCAATAACAAGGGGGATATTAGAGGAAATGAATAATAAACTCAAACCTATTTTAGAAGAAAATCAACACCTAAAACAGGAAATAGAAAACTTAAATGAAAAACTAAAACATCTGGAATCTGGGAAAAAGGCAAATAACTTGATATTCTATGGCTTCGAAGAGTCGAAAGATAACACCAATATAATAGAAACTATAGTAAATACTTTAAAACAGTCTGGCATGGAAATTAATAAGCGAGATATAAATAAAGCGTTTAGACTTGGCAAAGAAAAAGGAAAAGCTAGACCAATTTTAGTGAATATGCTAAATGTCTGGAAAAGAAACGAAGTATTGCGAAATAGGAAAAGTCTGCCCAAAACAGTTTTTGTTAAAGAAGATTTTAGTAAAGAAGTGTTAGAAAAGAGGAGAGAACTCATACCTCAACTAAAAGAAGAAAGGAAGAAGGGTCGAATAGCATTTATTCAGCACGACAAACTAATTGTCAAAGATGATGTAGGGACTTCACGGGATAAAAGGAAGAGAGAGCAATCCAACTCACCAAAGACACCTACTGACGTCAATGATGTTAGACCAAAAATTAATAAAATAAATGCATTTGAACGAATGTATAGGAACAGATCGCAGTCAACGTCAGATTTAAATAAACAATAGCAACTAACACACGTCGGAAACCGGAAGAACACAACGAACAAGACAAAACAATTTAACGTCATTAACAAAATAAACTCCATATCGCCCCCAAGCCGGTTGGTCTCCGTGGGGGATAATGACCAATCCCTTCCAGCTCCAATAACAGATAATAATAATAAAATAAAAACAAAAGGATACAACAAATTTTATATTTCCACCCTAAATTGTCTAACATTAAGAACACAAGAAAGACTAATAGAACTAGAAGAAGCGCTTACAAAAATAAAATGGGACATAATAGGACTAAGCGAAATGAGAAGATTAGGAGAATGTATTGAAGAACATAAAGATTATTTATTATTTTATAAGGGAGAAACAAAAGGAAGTTATGGTGTAGGCTTCATGGTTAAAAAATATTTAAAAAGAAATATCATTGAATTTAAGGGAATCTCGGAGAGAATAGCTATTCTTAATATGCATTTAAAAGGTTATAAAAATATGTGGTCTATTGTACAAATATATGCTCCTACTGAACAGTATGAAGATCATACTAAAGACCTCTTCTATGAACAACTATCATTAGTTCTGAAAGATGCACATAAAAACATTATAGTTATGGGAGATTTCAATGGTAGAATAGGAGTACAACAACCAGGGGAAGAAAAAATACTAGGCAAATATGGTTTTGGCAGAAGAAGTAAAAATGGAAATAGGATGATTAATATGGCACTTGAAAATAATCTCGCATTTATGAACAGCTTCTTCAAAAAAAATCCCAACAAAAAATGGACATGGCTGTCTCCGGATGGATCATACAAAAATGAAATAGACTACATAACTTCAAACAATAGAAAAGCATTTCAAGATGTAAACATTTTGAACCAGTTTAATTTTAATACTAATCACAGAATGGTGAGAGCAATTCTAAATAAAATCGAACCAAGAAAAAGTAGAAACAAATTCAATGTAACAGCACATATAAAAGCAAATCAACATTTCACAAATAAAGCAATAAATTTAACTGAAGAAAAATATATTAAAGAAATAACTGAAATATTTGGACCTCTATTCAATAAAATTAATTCCAAACCAAAGTCAAGCCGTATGGATGATGAAACTAAAAACCTAATTGACAAAAGAAGACACCTTTTAAAACATAGAAAAGACCAACAAAACCTTAAAGCAATCTCAGAAATAAGTAAAAGAATAAGTAATAATATTAAAAAAGACAGAAAGAAACGTAGAACAAAAATTTTAAACTATCACATAGAAAGGACAGGTGGAATCAAAAAAGCTTTAAAAGAACTGAATGAAACAAAGAAATGGATACCAAATGTTAAGAATCAATTAGGAAAATCAACCACAAAAAGAAAAGATATAATCAAAATTGCAACCGACTTTTATAGAGAACTTTACGCGGCAGATAATAATATATCAAAAAATAACGTAAATATCGAAAGTGACGACATAGAAGATATACCAGATTTCCTACAATCAGAAGTAGAAAACGCTATATTAAGTCAAAAAAATGATAAAGCCCCCGGACCAGACTATATAACAAATGAGATGATCAAAGTATCAATCACCAAACAAGAAAACCTAAAAAAACTCACGGAATTATACAACACCGTCTTAAGAACAGAGGATATACCATCTTCATGGACTAAGAGTATAATTATTCTGCTGCATAAGAAAGGAGATAGGACAGTTATTGAGAACTATAGGCCTATAAGTCTCATGTCAAATATCTACAAGGTATTTTCTAAGTTGATATTGAAAAGAATAACGGCACTCTTAGACGAACAACAACCTATGGAACAAGCTGGCTTTAGAGCGGGCTTCTCAACGGTCGATCATATGCATGTCATAAAACAGCTTGTAGAAAAATGTCAGGAATACTGCAAACCTTTATACATCGCTTTTGTTGACTACACTAAAGCATTCGACTCAATAAAACATAACTCACTCTGGAAGTCACTAATGCATCAGGGTGTGCCAAAGAAATACATCCGCATAATTAGAAACGTATACACAAATAGTAACGCACAAGTTAAACTAGAAACAACTGGTGAAGAGTTTCCGGTAGCTAGAGGAGTAAGACAGGGAGATCCTTTATCCCCAAAACTTTTTTCGGCCGTATTGGAAAACATATTCAGGCAATTAGACTGGGACAATATGGGTATAAATATCGATGGGAAAAAACTTAATCATCTAAGATTTGCGGATGACTTGGTATTAATATCCGACAATGGTAATGCGCTTCAACATATGTTAAAACAGCTGGAAGATAAGAGCAGGGAAGTTGGACTTACAATGAATAAAACTAAAACAAAAGTTATGACTAATAGGGAAGAAATACCGATTGAAATTCAAGGTGAAACAATTGAATACGCGAAAAGCTATACATATTTGGGGCAATTAATATCATTTAGGGACCAGACAGAGATAGAAATAGAGAGAAGGGTGTCTTACGCGTGGAACAAATATTGGTCATTAAAAGAAATATTTAAAAGTAAATATTTTCCAATAATATCGAAAAGAAAAGTGTTCAACTCATGTATCTTGCCATGCCTTACTTACGGGTGCCAAACATGGGCACTAACTCAAAGACATCTTTTAAAACTAAGATCATGTCAAAGGGCAATGGAGAGAAGTATGATAGGCGTAACACTTAAAGATCGTAAAACAGCGGAAGAAATAAGTTCAATAACCAAGGTGGAAAATATAATAAAGAAAATAAGGCAACTAAAATGGCGATGGACGGGACACATGACTAGGGACAGTAAAACGAAATGGACACAAATATTAACAGAATGGCAACCACGTGATGGAAAAAGAAGGAAAGGTAGACAAGTGAAGAGATGGATAGATGATATTAAAAAGATTGGTGGAATAGTATGGACCCGACATGCGAACAATAGGAATGAGTGGAAGCGGCTGGAAGAGGCCTATGTGTCACAAGACACGCTGATCACCAAACCGGAAAATCCCATGTGTTAAATAATAATGTTTAAGATAGATTTAGTTTTATATGTATGTTTGTATCAGCAATAAAGGCTTAAATAAATAAATAAATAAATCATCTTTAAATTATAAATGAAGTCAGGTAACATTGTTAAAAATAAAGATATATAATAATATAACGTTTTTGTATTAATAATAATGACAACCACCTCCACAATTACATAATTCGGTACATTTGAGCTGGCATATTCAATCCGGAACTACAAGATTTCACGTACCAACATCTTATCAATTCAAAGCTTCTCTTTTCTTATATTCCATACCTTAAATGCATGTGTACCTATAGTTCTTTTAGACCTTCTAGCTTTGGAACACACGATATAGTAGTAGTAGCCAAAATAGTGTTAATAAGAATTATTGTTTATAAGAACAGTCGAAAGATATGGCTAGTACAAAATATCGTGTGTTCCAAAGCTAGAAGGTCTAAAAGAACTATAGGTACACATGCATTTAAGGTATAGAAGACATATCCGAATGTCACACGAGGATTTGAAACACTTTACAGTGGCAAATATACAGACAGTGAAATTGAAAAGTTTGTTATTACAATGCATGATAGCGTAAGGATGGTCACAATATTTTAAAGATGCTCTTATCCAGAACTTATATTTTTT
>CAJQZM010016040.1:0-10041 GCA_907164665.1 Colias nastes | reverse complement strand
AATTACAGTTTGTTTCTTGTTTGAAGGCGCTAGTCTCAGGAAGTACTAGTCCGATATGAAACATTATTTTAGTCTTAGATAGTCCATTTATCAAGGAAGGCTAAAATATATATTTAACTAGCTGCGCTCCGCCGTTTCACCCGCATTGCTCCGCTCCTGTTGGTCTTGCGTGATGATATTATAGAGCCTATAGCCATCCTCGAGAAATGGGCTATCTAACACTGAAAGAATTTTTCAAATCGGACCAGTAGTTCCTGAGATTAGCGCGTTCAAACAAACAAACAAACAAACTCTTCAGCTTTATAATATTGGTATTAACGTTAAGACCAATATGAGCGGAGCAATGCGGTTAAAAAAACCAAGGGGCATAGCTTTTATGTTATGTTTCGTTTTCAAGTATCGATTAACAATCTTTAAGTTCTTTTATTAATATCCTCATTTTCAAACCGACACAATTGTACCTATTGTTCACGTTCAAAGGTCAGTTATAAAATATCATCTCATACAATAATTATCGGAAGATTAGAAAAAAACGGCATAAACAACAACTGTTAGTATATAAATGAATTATTAATAGCATTGCTTCTCTTTGCTTGTTAACATGGCCCTATAAGAAACACATCTCTTCGTTCGTAGCGGAAAAAAAATTTTGAACATAATATTATATAGCTTCATAGCTTTCCACCCGTGGCTTCACCCACATTGTTTACAACTTAACAAGTAAATTAGTGTCAATTATGTACTAAAATCATAGAGCCCACGCTTTCTATTGGTGAAATCAGAATAGAAATTGGCCTAACACGTTTGAGTTTATTATGAACAGACGGACGGACCTAGCGATAGTAAATATAATTATTTAATGAATCAATACAGTTAGTAAAATACGGTCAAAGGCTAAAATATCATTTGAGAGCAAATGAAGATAATCTATAGTTATTATTTCGGTGTTGGATAGCCCATTTATCGAGGAAGGCTATAGGCTATATATCATCACGCTAAGACCAAGAGAAGCGGAACCACGCTGGTGAAACCGCGGGGCACAGCTAGTAATAAATTAATTAATAAATATTTCAGGACATTTTCCACACACGGCACGATCTGATCCCATACTAAGCTTTCGCTTGTGTTATGGAAACCACATGGCTGATAAAAATACATACATAACTTTAAATAAATACTTATATAGATAATTAAGATGTCTATCTAGGTTGGGTGTAATATATAAAATTGTAACAAGAATAGTAATCTACAGTAGTATTTATCGACCTTATTTTAAAATCAATATACATTATTTATCACAATTATTGTTCACGCGATTAATTATTTTTTATCTACCTGTAATGCAGATAAAGTCAACATATTTTTTGTTATGCATTTTTCAAAAAATTACGCAATATTTTGATACTTTAAATTAACGCAATATAATATAGAAACTATCTTTAACCTTCGTAGCACAACGTGTTATATGATTTAACTGCTTTTAAACTAATGTAGTATCTTATCATTGAAATAACATATTGCACATAACAACACGCTAATTACTTATAATAAATAAATAAAAAATTATTCCCATAAAGTTACAATAACAGATTCATTCAACTATACTACGTTACACAGATGTTACACATGACACAAGATTTCTTGAGTTTAATTTTCCAGACCTGTTCAATAAATAAGGCAGAAGCGATTTACCACAATGGTAATGTGGCTGTTGTCACCAGCATTGTATATGGGATGTTGGCATTCTTATAAAAACATGCAAGCCCAAAGAATTCCATGAGCCTTGCTATGTTGTTCCTTAACCAAACCCCATTAAGGTTTTCGTCAGAATACACGAATGTTGAGTGAAATATAATCTGATGTATCAATTGATGCGAAATAAGGTTTTTTATAAGATTATTATACACTAGCTGTGCTCCGCGGTTTTAACCGCAGTGCTCCGCTCCTGTACGTCTTAGCGAGATGATATATAGCCTATAACCTTCCACGATAAATGAGCTATCTAACACCGAAATAATTTTTCAAATCGGACCAGTAGTTCCCGAGATTAGCGCATTCAAACAAACAAACTCTTCAGCTTTATAATATTATAGTATAGAGTATAGATAAATACATTGATAGGTTTAAAATTTGACAGAAATTTTATATAATTATGTGGTGTGCTTTAATTAGTCGTAGATATAAAGCATAGATAAAGATATAGAAGTATAAGATTAGCCTATAAATGATGAGTAAATTTAAATGATATCTTATCAGGATGACGAATCTTAAAGTCAAGCACATAGGCTATTTTTATCGCGATAGTACCTACGCGCATTAATTGAACTGAAGCAAATCCATAATATAGTAGAAAAATTTCTTATAATTACTAGCTGGAGTCCCAAAAATTATATACCAACTCAGATTATAATAATATGTCCATTTACCAAATTTCATAGAAATCCGATCAGCTGTTTTGCCTTAAAGAGTAACTAAAATCCATTTCACGATCATCACAAAATTTTAAGTAAACTGTACCCTTCTCAGAGAATCACTCTATCTATTAAAAAAACCGCATCAAAGTTGCGTAGTTTTAAAGCTTAAAGAAAACATAGGGACGGACAGACAGCCACACCGACTTATTTTTATATTATTTAGGGCCGATTTTTCAATGCTTGGATAAAACTTATTCGTCGAATCTATACTAATATTATAAAGCTGAAGAGTTTGTTTGTTTGTTTGTTTGTTTGTTTGTTTGTTTGTTTGAACGCGCTAATCTCGAGAACTACTGGTCCGATTTGAAAAATTCTTTCGGTGTTAGATAGCTCATTTATTGAGGAAGGCTATAGGCTATATATCATCACGCTACGACCGACAGGAGAGGAGCCACGGGGGTGAAACCGCGCGGAGCGGCTAGTAATGTAAAAAACTACCATTTTAAAAACGTATTCTAATTGCCCGTATTTGACAGTTTACGTGACATTTTAATATTATCGTGTAATACTTTATTGGACGGATAAGTTTTATCCAAGCATTGAAAAATCGGCCCTTAGTGATAATAATTAATCAATCCATTTATTGCTTAAAATAATGACTGATATATGAATTCCGCTTACTCTTTACAAGCTACATTCGTTAGTTGGAAATTTGATAAATTCAATATTAGTTCCAGATTTGAAAAAATATAAAAATACTACTACTTTGGCGCGCGGTTTCACCCACGGACGAACCCTCCAAAATCCAAATCCAAGTTACCCTGTATATGTGTGTTAAAATTTCATTGTATCGGTTCAGTAATATTTGCATGAAAGAGTACCTAACATAAACATACACATTACATCCATCCCCACAAACTTTCGCATTTATAATATTAGTAGAGCGTGTAACTTGTATAACCTAAACTTCGATATTTGTAATTAGTTTATAGTTTTGTTTTCGATACAAAAGTGTTTTTTATCGCATATCTTAGTCTTACAGTATTATACTGCACAAATCTCTGTGAAACGGATGAATGTCTGTCGCTCCATGACTCAAATATCTTGTTTAGCTTATCTGATTTGGATAATGTTTTATCTTAATCTATCTTGATCAGCAAATAAGATACTAACCGCCAAAACCATCCGCATCTCTCTTGCTTATAATTCTACCAATTAATATAGATAGAAAGAATATGACATGATTTTAAAAGAGCAACTATGGAGTTTCTTGCCGGTTCTTCTCCATAGATACTGCTTTCCGAATTGGTAGTAAATGTTAAAAATATATGTTATGACGATTCAAAAGTGCTTCTAGAAGAAGTCTAATTGAATAAATAATGTTTAAGTTTGAGTTTGAAAATGAAAAAGTTGATTATAATATTTCTTAAAGCTGAAGTATCTAGCTAGTAATCTACTCAATATGCTTATATCTAAGTTTCCGCTTTCCTTTATCCGAAATGAACTCATGTTTTTACTAATATTCCAATAACGAAAGGTTCTTTCATTAAAATTCTGAAACACTGCACCTTAACAAAACTAAGCATAGCTAAGCAATATTTTTTTATTCATCATCATCATCATCATCATAAGCCCATTTATGTTCCCACTGAAGGGACACAACCCCCCTATGAAGAATCAGGCCACCTCGCTGGCCAAGTGCGGATTGGCGGATGTCACATGTCGTCGAACTTTTGATTCTGCAACATGCCGGTTTCCTCACGATGTTTTCCTTCACCGTTTAAAGCATGGTAACCATTGGCGCATTTAATATCGACTCTAGTTAAAATAAAGTTGACATCCTCATGGCTCTCAAGATAGGGAGTTCTTCTAGTTTAAGAGTCAGTGTACATAGTTTTTTAAGGTATAATGTTTTGGCAATATAAAGATTTTATTCATTGATTATTATTTCATATTATCCTTTTCTTCAATGGAGAGTGTGGAGTTTCTACTTCAGGCGAAATTGTGGTCAAACGCTTCTCTATTGTCAATAAAAAAAAGGTAGAACGGTAGGTAAAAAACGATATTGGTTGTACCCAACTTGTACCGATAAATTGTCGAAACCAACGCCCCTGCACTACAATGACACCAAATTGTGTTATCTACGTATTACGCACAGATGGACAAACGATTAGTTCTCAATCAAGGGATTTGGCGGATTCGTTATCAGAAAATGCCCTATATAATTGGCACATGAAATCGTAGTATGAAACTGTTAATCCTGACCTGTCGCCACGTCAGCATTGTGGTGCGAAATATTTTAAAATGTTAATATTAATATTGAGTGTGGTATGTGCGAGCTTAAGTGTTACCCAAGGTGTTATATTCCCGGGACAGTGTAGCACGACGATACCGGTGCAAACGAATTTCAATCTAAGTGGGGTAAGGATTCTGAATTGTGTATTTAACCTTGCTTTAATTAACAGTCTTTACTAAATACATTGTTTTATTTTCCATATATATGAGAGTTTCAAGTTCAAGAAAAACAATGATATTTAGTACTACACATAAATGCAAGGGAAACGTAAGGTGATGAAAACAGTAAGCTGCAACGGTACATTTAGACCAAACGAACATAGAGCTAGAGCTAGAGCAAGAGCATTCTTTCGTGATCCTTGGTGTAAACAAAAACTCGTATTCTGTGTTGTTCATTATTAGAACATTACATAAAATCTTTACGAACGCACTAAGAACAACGAAAGAATACTCTACGCCTATTTACACTAAAAGAATTTGACATAGTGGGGTTAGAATGAGTATTCGCTCGTTTGATCTAAATGGACCGTAACAGGTAAAATTAAAAAAAGTCAAACAAACTAATGAAAGGTTCTCATGAAATTATTATCAGTGAGACGATAAGAAAAAATCTGAGCATATACTGAACTTACAGTTTCAGCATAGATTTTCAAGAATGAGATTTTAATTCCCATGTTTATTTTTAGCTAACTCTAAATAAATATGATAATATCCTACTAATATTATAATTATGCGAAAGTTTGTTACGATAGATGTATGTGTAGGTGTGTATGTTTGTTACTCTTTCACGAAGAAACTACTGAGCCAATTGGCGATTACAGAGAAATTTAGCACACATATAGAGGGTAACTTGGATTAACACATAGGATAGGTTATCTCGGAAATCCGACGGGAACGGGAACGATGTGGGTTTTTCTTTAAAAACGCAGGCGAAGCCGCGGTCAGAAAGCTAGTATTTTAATAGATGTTAGATATTATGCGGATGAGTAATACCTATGTGTCAGCATTGGGCGTGTCTATATTTGAAAGATAATCTATAATCTCTTTGACTTTTTGTATATAAATAAATAATGATTAATAGAACTAGTAGTCTACGGTTTTCGCAGTGCTGTATTTTTCATACAATATTAAAAATCTCAATACATAATATTATTTTATGAAGTTATAATATAATTATTTGATAGATAAATAATAGGAAATTATTAATTATTAATAGGATTGGTGAAATCAAATTGTTCTTTCTCTAAAAAGTTTCGTTCAAATTTTATGTGCTAAATACTTATACTACTTATAATACTTATACTACTTATACTTATACACTTCACACGAATATTTCATTAAAATATATATTTAAAGATATGACAAATATATTTGATATACTAGCTGTCCGCCCGCGGCTTCGTCCGCTTTGTCTAAAACCTAATAAATTATATACCTTCCTTTTGAATCACTCTATATATTAAATGAAACCCGTTACGTAGTTTTAAAAATTTAAGCATACATAGCGGCACAGGGACATAGGGAATTTATTCTGTAGTGACATAGCTTGCAAAGGGTGATCAAAAGAAAGTAACAATTTAAACAGTTTTCTTTACTCCTCGTCAATCTATATTTAACTAGTGGTCCGCCCGGCTTCGCCCGTGGTACATATTTAGTATCCTATGTCCTTCTCCTGGCTCTAAACTACCTCCCTGCCAATTTTCAGCTAAATCGGTTCAGCCGTTCTTGAGTTATAAGTGGAGTAACTAACACGACTTTCTTTTATATAATATATAGATTGTAAATACAACTAAAATCCAATTAATATATTTTGCTCTAAGAATATTTTCCATTTATTAATCATGTACGCGAATGCAATATCAATTATCGATAAAGATAAAGCATACGATATAATTATCAAGTTAAGACAATAAATTATCTGCACTTTTCGTAGAAATATTGATTTTACCTGTAACGGTGTAATTAATATGATGCATCAAAATAAGAGTTAGAATTTTTTGTGTTTGATTTTACGCGAGTACAACATACTTACATACGTTTAGAAATTAGGATTTTAATTTCTAAAGGAAAGTTAATATTAAAATGCATCTATATCCGTGCAAATATTTTTAAGTTCTTACTGCCTTACTAATAAAAAGTTAAATAATGGATAATTTTCTACTATTTTCTACCATAGCTGTGTCCTGCTCTTGCTCACATGAAACGTCAATCATAAAAGCAAGACAGGTTATTGCAATAACTAATCCATTGAATAGCGAATGGGTAATATTTTATTAGTAAGACCGTTAGTCATAAGCAGGGACGTAAATAAAAAAACTAAAAAGGGCTTAAACCTGTAGTGTACTAAACACGCTCTTAAAAGTACGAAACAAAAAATATTTCGCAGTCACACACACACACAGTACACACATACACACACACACACACACACACATAATATATTCACATTCTGAGTAAAGTTTGTAAATGTTGTTTGTTATATTGTTTATAGTTCGCTGGAAGATGGCGACTTATCTCTTCCTACGAGAATCCTAGACAATCCGGCGAATGCAACCAAGCTAACTATGAGCTTATTACTGCTAACACTTACAGCGTGTTAAACACCCACGTGCTCAATCAAAATCAGCTTAATGCATCTGGAACCGCTGTTTTAGCTTCAAATGATGGAACCGCTAGATTAACAGTAACTATTGGAACAAGTAAGTTTCTTGACATTGAAATAATAACGTCAACGTAAATGCTCTTAAGTTTTAATTTGGGATAAAATCAACTACATTTGTACATTTATAATTATATTATAACCTATTATAAAAATATAACCTATTAGCAGTGGCTAAATAGTTCCATTGTAATTTAAAGTCATATTTATAAGTCTAAAATATGTATGTTAAATTCACGAATCTTGTAGCAAATTTCAGACGCACCATAGCTAAAACCTCATTATTTTTCAGACCCTCAAGTCAATTATTGGATTCTTGGAACTGATTATAACAACTATGCTCTTGCGTACAGCTGTCAAAATCTGGCCAATAACCAACAAGATGGTAAGTATGATGCATAATTTTGTATAATGTATTAACTA
This sequence comes from Colias nastes, assembly GCA_907164665.1. Classification (NCBI taxonomy): domain Eukaryota; kingdom Metazoa; phylum Arthropoda; class Insecta; order Lepidoptera; family Pieridae; genus Colias; species Colias nastes. Next base: position 2,250 of record CAJQZM010016040.1, on the reverse strand, counting down.
TGCTTAAAATAGCCTTCATGTCTACCCCTAGCTGTGCTCTGCAGTTTTACCCACATTGATTCGCTCCTGTTGGTCTTAGCGTGAAGATATATGCCTTCTGCCTAAGAATTTCAAATCGGATCAGTAGTTCCTGAGTGAAACAAACAAACAAACAAACTCTCCAGCTTTATAATATTAGTATAGATTTTCTGACTTGTTTTTATAAATGCATTATTTCTGTTTGCAGTTAATGCTTGGAAACTTAGCCGCTATGCAACACTTGATGCTGAATCCAACACCATAATCAACAATCTTATCACCAGTATCGCGTCGGCAGTACTGGTCAATAACCTTTTCGTAAACGCAGACCAATCTGACGCAGCTTGCTTCTACTATCCTGATATTCCATTAGGACAACCTGTTATATTCCCTGGACAATGTGATCCGAATATTGGCGTTGTCAATAACTTGAATTTGACTGCAGTAAGTTCAATTCTACTAATATCTTATTTAAAAATTATAAAAGAAAATTTGTAATGTAATAAAATTGTAGCGCTCATTAGACCTACAGACTGAGTCATGGAGGTTTAAGAAGTATTTTACTCAAAATCATAAGACACTATTGTGATATAAGACGATGATTCACAAGCATATTTTATCCTTTATAAAAAGATTGGAATCGCGAATGGTAAAAAATATCTTGAATTTCAGTTCCAAGGGGACTGGGTACTGATCGAGTCATATTACGCTGAGCGGCAATCAGGCACTTGCAATCGTGCCAGATATACTGTAAACGGAAACTTTTTGAACGTTATCAACAGTCACGTGGTGAACCAAGACCGTATCTCAGTTACGGGAACAGCGGTATCCCTGACTGGTGATGGAAAATTGATTGTTAGCATTGGCTCAAGTATGTATAGCACTTGTGTTATGGATTTGTCCAAAGGACAGTTCCATAACTTTAATAAAATATAAAAATATAAATTTATAAAGAATAGAAAAAACTCGATCACGAGGCGGGACTCGAACCCGCATCCTTTCACGCCAATCCGGGGTGGATGTTTGACCAACTCAGCCACTAGTGACCCGGCAGAGCAATCGAATTTATTCTATTCTTTCAGTTTTATGTGTCTGAGGGACACACCGTGCCCCATCCATTGAATATAAAATTTCACTTATTCGTCTGGTCAGCTTGTAATTCGTTCTATCCAATGCCGCCCGTAAGAAGGCAAAAATATTTAAATAAAACCAATTATTATTCAATCAATTGATTATTCAACAGTTATTATTTCCATTCTAGATCCAGTCGTCAACTATTGGATTATTGGAACAAATTATGACTCGTACGCTCTGGCTTACAGCTGCCAAAATGTAGACAGTGAGACGCGAAGAGGTATTTATTTTAAAATACTACAAAAATATTCGACGTGAATTTGACCTGAATTAACCAAAAACATTATTTTTATAGTTTGGAGCTGGAAACTAAGTCGTACAACTTCGTTGAGTAGTGCAGATACTCTAGCTATAAATAACCTGATGAGCAACATAAATGTCCTGGATTCTAGATACTTCCGAAGTGCAGACCAATCTGACGCAGCTTGTTTCTTCTATCCTAATATCCCACTAGGACAACCTGTTATATTCCCTGGACAATGCGACCCTAATATAAATGTTGTTACTAGTTTAAATTTGAACGATGTAAGTTGAATCTTAAAACTGTATTACACGACATTATAAGCTCCAAGCTTTAGACCATTTTTATCTAAGATTTTTATATTATAATTAATACTAGATATGCAGTATATCATTTTTTACAGCGTCAATTAAGTTTAATTTGAATAGTGGCGATTTGGTTTGTAATTTACTCAAATATTTTATATACAAGCTATATTACTATTATCTTATCTATTGAGTATTTGAGTGTCCAAAAATATTAACGTTTGAAATTGCGAATGCTAAATCCACCTTTAATTTCAGTTCCAAGGTCAATGGTACCTGATCCAGACGTACTACGCTGAGCGGCAATCAGGCTCTTGTAATCGTGCCAGATACACTCTGAACGGAACTGTTTTGAACTTAGAAAACAGTCACGTGGTGAACCAAAACCGCCTCTCAGTTTCAGGAACAGCGACATCTCCTTCTGGTGATGGAAAATTACTTGTAAACATCGGAACAAGTATGTTATCCACTTGTTTAGTAGTGAAATTCTGCACTGGTTGGTCGTCGAGTGCTCAAGGCATAGTTTAAATAAGATTACATACTTACTCATTG
>CAJQZM010016036.1:0-13725 GCA_907164665.1 Colias nastes | reverse complement strand
AACTTGGGCAAAAATTAGCGATTTTATGCAAATTATGCAAAATTAACAGTATTAGAGAACATTTGCACAAATAAGCGACAGGACAAAAGTTTCAATAAAAACTTTATCATCAAAAAATACTGGTTTGTTTTATGATTAGTGGCGTGTAGGACCCCCTCTGTTCCCTATGCACTCTCAGATCCCATCTGGGACACTTTCAATTCAGTGGGCTACGTTTTGTTCAGGCAATTGCCCCCAACAGACTTTAAAAGCATTTATGAGGTCTTGTCGGCTGTTGACGTTGATGTAACTTGCTTTGACGCTTCTTTTTAATTGATCCCACACATGTTTTATGGGATTGAGGTCAGGGCTCATGGCTGGCCACAGCAGAATCCTGATATTGGCATCAGAGAGTGCTCTTTTAATGATACGGGCTGTATACGAGCGGCCATTATCTGGCATTAACAAGAAGTCTCCACCTATTCTTTGTTAAAAAGGGATCACGTGAAACCAGATGACCCCTCCAACATAGCTAGCAGCAGTCACAGTACCTTCATCAAGAATTAACAGCTCTGTTTTGCCTTAGAGGCTTATTCCGCCCCACACCACGACGCTTGGACCTCTAAATCGGACTGTTCCGTGGACACAAGGTTCAGAAAAACGTTCACCTTCCCTTCTCCATACACGCACTCGACGATCGTCACTCAAAAACTTCACCTTAGTTTCGTCCGTAAACAGTACTGTGGGCTAGTTATCCATAGATCAGCCTGAGTGGTCACGAGTAAACCTTAATCGTGCTGCACGGTGAGCACTTGTCAATTTCAGCCGAACAGCAGGTGTTCTGAATCTTTGGCCATCTTCACGCAGGTGATTTCGAATGGTTTGATCACTCACTCGCGTACCAGTAGATTGCCACAGTTGATTTTGTAAGGCACGGGTGGTTACAATCCACTGCCGACGCGCTGTTAGTTTGATGCAGTGGCCCTCTTGAGCTGTTGTAGCCCGAGTTCTTCCTGTTCCACGTCTTCTAGCAACACTACCTGTCTCTTGATAACGATTCCAAGCATGTCGTATAGCTCGACGTGACACAACAAGACGTTTTGCCACCGACCTCTGTGAATTTTCCTCCTAAAGCATAACTACCGCTCTTGCTGCCGTTTCCATATCCATATGAACGCGAGATCCAGGCATAATAATCACGATTAACATTCAGAATGAGACTATGAACACAAGTGATTGATAATTTGAAAACAACGTGATTTTGGAACACTTGACTTTTTCTGGTTACCCACTTGAGAATAACATTAAAAATAATGGTTTAAACAGCGATAAAGTTTCGTAAACATGTCAACAACGTAAAGGGATACTCGGCTACGCCAGTAACTACTCTAAAAATTACTTGTAGGCAAAACAACAAGATTAGTGCAGGTGGGCCCTATTTTGTTGTGAGTAGTTTATATTTATATTTTATTCAAAATGTTCCGTCTCCACAGTGTTATTTAATTTATTAGATAATTTACAATTGTATACCATCACTTTGATAAAAAATGCCCTAAAATAGTCTCCTCCTATTAGATATCGTAAGATATTAATTTAATGATAATCCATAGGGTATAGATGTTATATCAAGGCACTTGTAATCCCTATTAGATATATGTAGTATGATTTACTAGTTCTTTACTAAAACATTCCCAAGACCAACTGTATCTATTTAAAAAACGCGCCATCAAAATCCATTGCGTAGTTTTAAAGACTTAAGCACACACACACTCGGACAGATAGCTACAACAACTATGTTTTATACTGTGCATTATTATTTACTAGCCGTGCTCCGCGGTTTCACAGCGTCATGATGTATATAGCCTCCTCATTTATCGAGAAATATATTTATTCCTCGATGAATGGGCTACCTAACACAGAAAGAATTTTTCAAATCGGAGATGTAGTTCCTGAGATTAGCGCGTTCAAACAAACAAACGCTTCAGCTTTATAATATTAGTATCTTATATATAAAATTCTCGTGTCACAATGTTAGTCTGCATACTCCTCCGAAACGGGTGGACCGATTCTCATGAAATTTTCTGTGCATATCGGGTAAGTCTGAGAATCGGCCAACATCTATTTTTCATATGTACCACGGGCGAAGCCGGGGCGGACCGCTAGTATAATATAGATATATAAATTTTCATGTTTTACGGTTCACAAGTAGGTAACTTCTAAATTACACGTTTCTTATCTTATTAGTAAAAGGCAATGGATTATAATATTTTATTAGCATAGCGTTACAATGTTTTATTGTGAAACAAACTCGATATTGTTGAGATAGATACGGTTTATTTGTTATTGAGCATTTTAAATATTTTCTTATTTATAATGTTATAATGCGAGTAATTTCTGTGAAAATCTTGAAATAACATTCGCTTATAAACTGGAGCTTGATAACATAATATTTAAAAGAATACAAACTTTGCTTTTAGATTACACAAATAAGGATATTATTAGGATAGCATAGCTTTTTTTTGTGGTTGGGGAAGCGCTTGACCACAATCTCGCCTGATGTATGCTGAGATGTGGCCCAAGATGGTACACATAAATGATGATTTCTTCAGTGCGGCTTGTTGGCTGTGAATTTTAACAGATAATGGTGCTTCTCAGGTTGTCTCATTGTAAATTTGGATCCATCCACCGAACGTATATTTTTGTACTAGCCGCTCCGCGCGGTTTCACCCCCGTGGCTCCTCTCCTGTTGGTCGTAGCGTGATGGTATATAGCCTATAGCCTTCCTCGATAAATGAGCTATCTAACACCGAAAGAATTTTTCAAATCGGACCAGTAGTTCCCGAGATTAGCGCGTTCAAACAAACAAACAAACAAACAAACTCTTCAGCTTTATAATATTAGTATTTTTGTATTATCCTTAAGCTGGATAATACAAAAATATACGTTCGGTGGATGGATCCAAATTTACAATGAGACAACCTGAGAAGCACCAGCTTTCAAATAAGAAAGAAGCATCCACATTGATTTACCTCAAAAATCTATGAAGTGAGGGCAAAAAATTGTTGAATTGAAAACGAAGAAAGATAAAAATTTTGAAATCGGAAAAATCAGAGCAAATCTGCTAAAAATCGTACAAATACACATTAAATTTGAGGAAAATGTAAACACAGTACACATATACTCACTGTAGACGCAAAAACAATAACTGAAAGCATAAAAGATCAAAGAACTGGTTAATAATGGCTCGTTTAATAACCACTGTTGAGTGCAATTAAATCTTAATTAGTCGTCTAGAATTGATGGCTCTTATAGTGCCCAAGTAGACGATATTACGTCAATTGAGGCAGAATATAACAAACCTTATATTTCATACTTGAGTTTTTCGGGCATATTTCACAAAAAATGACATTCTTGCTGAGGAAAATATTAATTTTCAAACTTAGTTTATCTTCGTCAAAGTTGTCTTGCTGTTTTATGTTTACGATTTCAAATTATATTCAGATCGTTATGTAAATTGTATCATACTTGAAGGTTTAATAATATAATTAATTATTTATTGAATAGCAAATCAGACTAAGCTCATCATCATCATACACATGATTTCATCAGTGCGGCTTCTTGGCTGTAAATTTTAAGAGATAGGATAAAAATAATTGTTAATTTTACGATCCAGATAGGCGATTATCTTTAGTTTCACTTTTTGCTGTAATCATTAATCAGCGCTTTCAATAAAAAATGGTGTAGGTATTATTTTGTCTCGAAAATGAATTCAAAGCAGTCGATCAGGACGTGACGCATTTACTGCTACTATTTAAAGCTGACGTAAATAATATCTGTTTGGTTTTATCACTGACCTAGACCAATATCCTCTTGAACCAAAACAAACCTAGTATTTCTCCGTTTCAGGCAATATCTAGACCATGATAGCGGCGACCATTCATTTAAAGGTTACGAGGGAAGGAAAACACTTGACGCTTGCATCACTGCTGGTAATTTTCAGCGGCAATTTACCTGTTATAGGTATACCTGATAGACATGCGCAGGCGCCGGCTCCACGCATATCAAAGGCAGAAGGCTAACCCGTCAGTGTCACTCAGAACGGCAATGCGAGTGGTCGTCGCGGCCATGCGCGTCGATAAAAAATATTTAACGCGTTGTTAGTAAATAAGCGTTGACAATTTAATATCAATTGAACTCGTCTACGTGTGTGCTAGTTTGTGTTTCACCCGTTGGATTGCTCAACGTTCCGGTATATGGTAAAATTTGGCACGCTTCGCCATTGTTTATTTTGATGCCGCCTGATTCGTACATTTCAGCGATAACAGCGGCATCAACACGTGTGCTGACCTAAAGGAATTCGTTGATAAACAAAACATCCATTATATCCCCAAAAATAATATGATCCCATGAAAACGGTCGCGTACGTACACATTAATGTTTCTATCAATGAGCGAAATGTACAACAATAATGGGAGTCAAGTGTTCAAGTCACATATTTGAACACGGAGGCTTTTATTCCTGAGTTGATAAAGTTTACATTCGTCTGTCGCCAATGTTTGGAAAAGAAACGAGCTCCAGATGTTTAATGGGAGTGTATTTAATACGTTTATTAACTTGATATGTGTACGTTACATATGCGTTGGTCGTCATTGATTCATTTTATTGCATAGCTGGAGGTTCTGGGTCAAAGTCAACTCCTGTGACTTGTATCCTACCGATTGGACACTCGGCCGGCTTTTTATTGCACTTTTTTATACGCGAGACAGGTTTAAGTGTTATTGTATTAGAATTAAATGGCCACTGATTTGTGTTTTGCTAAGCTAACGGGCAGCTGACACTCAAAACACCGGTTGATCTCGGCCGCGAAATTATCAAGTTATCAAAATTGACATACAACGTGTTTTTGTTTGTTTCGTACTAAACTAGCCGGTTTTTCTCGCATAATAATGCTATTTTTAAAGGTTTTCCCGCAATCACACGGTTTACGAGTTACATTATAACCGAAGTTATGTAGTTTTGTGTGTGATGATAATGATGATGATAGTTCTTCTAATAATCAATTGATGCTTCCATTCATTTTAATTGATATGAATTAATTCTAAGAAAATAACAATAGTGGTCTTCTCAATTAAGACATAGTTGATTAGTAATTTTATTATTTTGACGTTTTACAAGCAACGTGATATTGTTATTCAATAAACATAATAATATGTCTATAAGATATTTAAATAATAAGGTTTCATTTGCAGTTTGAAAGCATAAGTTTTTCATAGTATTTTTTCATTCTAAATTAAATAAATAAATGATTGCAGTAATTTGTTTGTTATGATAGTTTCTAAAGCCACAAAACAAATAGTTGTATAGGAAAATTTTCAATTTTGGCACCACGTGAGTGAAGAGCTTAATTTATAGTCAGTTTTAGCACGATGTTGTTTTTATTTACTAAATTATATTCTCAATCTATAATTATAAAGCTGAAGAGTTTGTTTGTTTGTTTGTTTGAACGCGCTAATCTCGGGAACTACTGGTCCGATTTGAAAAATTATTTCGGTGCTAGATAGCTTTTATCGAGGAAGGCTTTATATCATCACGCTAAGATTTATTCGTAATACTTAAAAAGAAAGTATTGTTCGAATAATTATAGTCTACGCTAACGATGATTAACAGCCATATTTAGTTACACTTATCACCAACAAACAGGTTGTGGACGACATACATTCGATTGTTTTATAATTGCAGCATTAAAAACGTATTTTATTGGTATTCTCGTATTCTTTACATTGATTCGTGTGTAATTTTAGATTAGAAATAAACTACATGTCAATGTTTTATTAGCGTTCAATAAGTGGCACGTCAAAATGTAGCTAATTAGCCACATTTTACATCAGTTGTCTGTTTTTCGTTCACGATAGTTGAATCATGCCACTTAGACGTGTAAATCGTGTGTGCGTTCATCGAATGTACTGTTGGTAACGTAAATACACTTTTTACTTGTAAATGTAATATCTTTGTAAGTAAAATCATTCAAATTCCAGTGAGGTTTCTGAGTAATTAATGATCTGTGTTCCCCGATGAGTTCAATATGGGGGTCTTCAAGCGTAGAGTGAACAGGTATCTTCTAGGGAAGCGCGTTCCATCTTAGACCACATCTCAGCTTAACATCAGGCGAGATTGTGGTCAAGCGCTTCCCTATCGACAAAAAAAAATCATACATAAATATTATTAGGATTTTGTAGGTATGTCATTAAATGTGTAGTGAATATTTGATGCTATTTATAAATATAATAGATATTTTTTACAAGGATTTTTCCAACTTCTGCATTTTTGTAATGTTATTTACGGCAATAAGATGTACCTAATGGAGAATTTTAATGTAGATTTTTTCTAGTTGTATTTTTGTTTCGTTGATATATGCATGAAGCCGTAATATAAGTAGTACTTGTAAATTAAACGTTGTATACATTTGTATGTACAGTTGTTTACGTAATGACCCATAAAAATTTATTTAAAAGACGTTTTTATTAGAATAAATTGTTTATCTTCTCTCTAAATTGCTTTCGTTTATTCGTACTCGTTACAAAATTGGAAATTTCTTTACATTTTTAGATAATAACCTGTTTTTTAATACATGAAACAATGCATAGGTATCTAGAATATATTATTTGTCTCTCTATGTTTACTTTTGCGGCAGTATTTATAATTCTGCGAAGGCATTTAGAGGTTGTGTTCCAAGAATTAAGATTGATTACTCATTGTGTGCATAATTGGCTCTATGTAAGATTAGTTTTGATCCTTTGCAATATTACTATCACTACATAGTATAAAACAAAGTCGCTTTCTCTGTCCCTATGTCCCTATATCGCTATGAATACTTGAATCTATAATCTTGAAACTATCTATAAAATGGATATTGATGCGGTTTTGTATAGATAGATTGGAAGGTTTTAATATCTTATATAATCGCCAAATGTGTTGGTAAGCGCTAAACTCGTGAACGGCTGAACCGATTTCGTTTATTATATTTCTATAATATTCCTTGAAGTACGAGGATGGTTCTTATGGAGAGAAAACGGAAACATGTTTCACGGGCGAAGCCAGGGCGGACCGCTAGTAGCATAATAATTTATTAGGTTTTTGATAAAGCGGGCGAACCGCGAGCGCAAATGAGCTATTTTGATATAAAATCTAAGATGGACACATGTTGGCAGGGGTCATTGACTTCGGAATTAATGTCAATTGCAGATTGACGTATAGTAGTAGACTTAATTGTTTTGCTGGACCCGTTGCGACGAGACTTTCACAGATGATGTAATGAAGACTAACATGGACATATTCGTTTGGTAAAAGCATCATATATAACACCTAGCTATGCCCCGCGGTTTTACCCACATTGCTCCACTCCTGTTAGTCTTAGCGTGATATAGCCTATAACCTTCCTCGATAAATGGGCTATCTAACACCGGTGTTCACTAGTCTTGTTGTAAAACTGGATTATAACTATAATAACATATGAAAGCTTTAACGAAGGTTTACCCGATGAGATAATAATATTTTCTTGGTAATTATTACCCTGATATTCTAAATTAGGAAATATTTTAATTCCGAATGTTCAATATATTAATTATAGTAATTCGAACAAGTTATAATGAGCGTGGTAACTAGCAATGAAATACCAAAACATGAAACTTTACGAAAACACCAGTGCTCTGTTGTAATAAGCTCTATGAAAATACGTGGACAGATACATAATAGCGATACAATTAGGTATATATAATGAGAAATATGACCTTGACTTGTAATGGCTGTAATATGCATTTAATGAGACGCACAATGACGGAACCGAGAGCGATTTTTCACAGTGCAAGTTCAATTGTTTTGTGTAAATAATACGTAGAAGTACTTTTACCTTTTGAAGTGAAACTTCTTCAGGTGCGTTGAGGGTAAAATTTCAAGGTCGCGTCATGGAGTAAGGCGACGATTTTAGTATATAGTAGAATCCTTTTATTATGACTCCGGTTATATTGACCAACCGCTTATTATGAGTGTATTACACAGCGAATTTTGCCTAAGAAGTTTCACGTCTGACACGTGTGCTCGGCACACACGCTCTTTTTTATAAATTGCTTATTTTGTGTATGAGTGTATGAGTTGTAGTTTGGTTCGTTTCGGGTGCTTTGAATTGATAATATTTAAGATTTATTTGTTAATTACGAATGGTTTATGTTATGAATTCACATTATTTGTGGTAACTCTTGTTTGTTTTGGAAGGATTTAATAAACCTAAACCTTATTAACCTAAACCTCAACCTTATTTAATTTTTTCGTACCTTATCTTAAAAAAAATAATTAACTCAATCGTGTAACTTGGATATTTTTTTGCAAGTGTTATACACAAATGCGATGACAACCAAAAGTGAACAAAAAAATCATCATACTCATTCGAATTGTTAGTAAGTAAGTAGGTTTTTTACGAGCTTATTTATTTTCTTATTTGATGAGGCGTATATGAAGTTATTTTTATTTCTATAGTTTGTCAATTCTTTATAGGTACTTGATGTTTCGCAAAATCTCATCTAAATCGTAACATCATACCCGCATATGTTTTTTTTAATATTCATAACTGTGCAACGTTACTGTCACCTTAACATATTAATTGTTGAATACGGGCGGGAGATAGGCTTCAGAACTTTATTGGTTAATAGCTTTCGAATTTTATCGTGCCAGTATATTACCATACCTAGATACTATTAAGTATTCTGTGACCATACTATATCATCAACCTCTTTCCTCCTCCACTAAATTTGGTTATAATAACACTTTCGTGTGCTGATTCATAAAAAAATTTGTAAAAAAAAACAGTCATATCCACATGACATTTCCGTTCAGCGGTAAATCCATGTAAGTAATTAGTATTAAATACTAGCTGTGACCCGCGGTTTTACCTGCATTGATCCGCTCCTGTTGGTCTTAGCGTGATGATATATAGCCTAAAGCCTTCCTCGATAAATGGGCTATCTAACACCGAAAAAATTTTTCAAATCGGACCAGTAGTTCCTGAGATTAGCGCGTTCAAACAAACAAACAAACAAACAAACAAACTCTTCAGCTCTATAATATTAGTACCTATAGATTTAACGGGACCATCTTGTTTTTGAGTTATGCGAATGCAAACATGTCTTGCAAAACTTTACGTTACTTGATAAATGATAAGTTATGTGAAACTTTATCAGATAAGCGTATGTAACAATTAGCGTACGTTAACCTAATAGGACTAAGATTTCACATCAGATTGATAGCAAAATATAAGAAATATTTAATGAAAACGCGGCTTTGTCTGCGTAGTCCAATACTCAACAAATTATATATTAAAATTAAAACTTTAAGTACCATGCTATCCATTGGTGAAAGCAGAATGAAAATCGATGCAGTAGTTTTTTAATTATCGCTAACAGACAGACAGACGCAGCGGAATTGTTAAATAATACCTATGCAATGTAGTAATGACGGTCCCTGTTCTCTATATTGCTCAAAATTTTAAATGAAACAATTGAATCGAAAAACATGCAGTTTATCCTCATAAAAATCACTTAAATAAACAACATTGGACATGGAATTTTATAGCAATTTTCGAATGAGTCACGATTACGTAAAAATAAATGTCAATGTACGTGAATGCATCGAGAATGGATATAATGCAAGTATGTATTTTAAGATAAAAATATATGTATGAGGTAAACGTTGTACAAACGATATGGGAATAGGGATATAACCGAACTGCGGCTGGAGGTGGATAGCCCGGCAATAGGGCGGCGTTATTTTATGATACCGACGTCTATTGCCACCTTATGGGCGCGGGCGAGTCGCCAAGCTGCGGCATTCGTCACGTAGGCGGTGGGGGTACAAGGCCTGGCTGTTAACCCCTGCCGCCGAAGGTGATCGGTGGCCACCGTTGGGTTTTAGTGGGTATGGCCTTTCGCGAGTCCCACATACCCCCTCACGCAGGAAAACTGCAGAGGGGGATGCGTAAATGCATTTCCCAACGTTAAGAAAAAAAAAAAAGGATATAACCAAACTACTATTTTGCATGTAAATATTACCACGTGAGTTATTATTATAGTGAATATCACATCAAATGCGAAATATTTATTTTCTTTTTGAATAACCGATTGAAGAATTCGAAGTCCAATTCGAATTAGAATTATCTGGCTAAGTCTGGAGAGGAAGGTGACGATCGTCTCTAGCACAGGTATACTCCTAGTTGAGGCGACCGTCGTGTCTAAAATTGTTTTGTATTACATTGTTTCCAAATAAACGAATATGTTGTTGCCAAATTCCATTAAAAGAATTGAACTCGACATTCCTGTCCAAACTAGACCAATTTTCAGTTGGAAAATCTCTGGAAATTGCTGCTTACATCTGAGAAGTTTCTATCTGTCTGTTGTAATCAACAAAACAGTATCAATTGTGGATTAGCGTGACCATAACATAACTCCAAGTCATCATGGTGACCGCATTCCCTCAAATTCAAACTGATCAAAGCCAGGCGCTAAACACCATTCACAATTACAATTAGTTAAACGAACTAAATTAACCTCATAATAACGAACGCTTATTATTTCATGGGCCTAAATATTGTCTCGTAAATTTTCATTATTATTCATTAAAGTAATTACTCGCTGGGTGGCCTTCAAATTATCTATTGTTACTGTACCGATACATGGGCTGTTTTATGCTTGAGAAATAACTAAATATAATTTATTAAAAAATGAAATTTTAGGTCCTTGATAAGTGTACAAAGTTTGCATTAAAGTTTGCATTACATACAGTTGAAGCTCATATTTGAATATTTCTTTTTTACTAGAATTTTGCTTACTATATTCTATGCATTTGTATTGTGTTTGTGCATTACTCCATAGAAACATTTTTGCAAATTTTCAGGTATATATTAACTAAACGAATTTGCAGGTTTTTTTCTTAAACGATATCGAAGTCATTTACACCTCATGATATGATAAAATATGATCCGAATTGAGAACCTTCTCCTTTTTTTGAAGTCGGTTAAAAAATTAATACTCCACACAACGATTCCACCGGTTTGTTTATTATTAGAAGGAGATTCGAAAGCAAACTTATCGGAATGAGGTTAAGATCGCATTGTTTAAGGCCCGTGTCAAATGGGCTGACACTTTGCGTATTTTTTGTGTATATGACCGTGACCCGCGAAATGGACCAATCATAGCGGATTATGTATTAATCTTTTGCTTGACAGCCCGCTAAATGGTTTTTTCTTGGCAGGCTTTATCAATTACTAGCTTCCGCCCGCGGCTTCGCCCGCGTGGTGTTTTTTAGCAATAAAAGGTAGCCTATGTTCTTTCTCAGGGTCTAAAGATTGTCTGTGCCAAATTTCATCAAAATAGGTTGAGAGGTTTAAGCGGGAAAGCGTAACAGACAGACAGACAGACAGAGTTACTTTCGCATTTATAATATTAGTAGGGATGCTTAAGCATAATAAGTATGTGCTTTTCAATACTTTTTAAAATCTTATCCCAATATTACGGGATGAATTATTATGCATAATCACTCCATAGTATAAAACAAAGTCGTTTTCTCTGTCCCAATGTCCCTATGTATGCTTAAATCTTTAAAACAACGCAACGGATTTGGATGCGGTTTTTTTTAATAGATAGAGTGATTCAAGAGGACGGTTTTACTATATAATTAATTATCAAACAATGTGAAAGACACGTCACACGACATGAGAGCATTATTGTCAACATTTTTTTCAACATTTAGTCAAATAAAATGATAACAGAATACAAGGCGATTACTTATCACTATAGTGACAAGTTTTTTTCACAACTCTTACACAATCGGTATTAAATCTTGAGTTTTATATGACGATGTATCGTTTGTAAGACACTTGTAATTAACTAGCTTTCCGCCCGCGGCTTCGCCCGTTTTTGTCTAAATTATATACTTAAACCTTCCTCTTGAAACACTCTATCTATTAAAAAACCGCATGAAAATCCGTTGCTTAGTTTTAAGGATTTAAGCATACAGAGGGACAAAGAAACCGACTTTGTTTTATACTTTGCAGTGATGTATGCTAGTAGCGTAATTATTGTCGGTCATTTCTATTATAATATCACGTAAAAATATCGAGTTTATCTAATACATATAAAATTCTCGTGTTTGTTGTTAAACTCCTGCGAAACGGCTTGACCGATTCTCAACATGTATTTTTCAGCCCCGTTAATGTTGAGAGTTAAAAGCAGAACAACGTTCGTATACTTTAAAGTTAAACTACTGAAGATTGGCTTCATTGGTTTAGAAAACGTCAAAGAAGATAGTGTTACATACTTCGCATATCATTTTATGTAAATATTTTTTCCATAATAAATACAATTACTATACAGTACATATAATTTCATTTATTTTAATTACAAATAACGCTATCTAAACGAGCCACCGCCCGCAGCGCTACGTAAACGTTACTATAAAATTAAAATAAAGGTTAATAAGCTGAGTACTTGATAATGTCAATTCATAAATCGTTTTCATTAACATAGAGAGATCGAGGCGTTTGTAAATATAGCCGGCGGGTGCGCGTGCGCCACCTTGATAGTATGTAACGTATGTGTGTATGTATGTATGTAATGTCAATCTGGTATTAATGTGTATGTATGTGGATTTGAACACTCGACTTGTCGTATATTCGTTGCTAGTTGTGCCCCGGTTTTACTCTTATTGCTTTGCTCCTATTGGTCTTAGCGTGATGATATGTAGCCTAGATATCTCGACACGACCTGTTAGTAATATTCATGCAAAATTTAAAGGAAATCCTTTTTTATTTTAGCCCTGACATACATACAAACAAGCAGACAAAAATTCTAAAAACTATATTTTTGACTTCGATATCGATTGCAAATCACGCTCCAAGTATTCTTTGAAAAATATTCAATGTACAGTTTTGAGTTTTCTTCGATTTTCGTGTCGAGTAATGTCGAACTGGTATCAATGTATGTGGATTTTAATACTCGACTTGTCGTATGTTAGTACGCCCTGCGGCTCTGCTTGCGTAGTAGGGATGGTATTGGCTAAATATAAATTGCAGAGATAGCATCATAATTTTGCCTTTCATAGTAATTAATTATTATTTGTGTTCTTGCGGTTACTATAATTGAGAACTATTTGCATCTATGATACGTTAATTCAATTCGTGTTTTTTTTTTTTTTTGTCAAAGTATAAAAAAATCTTTGAGTTTTGTATTTATGTATGTATATTCATATTATAAAGATATGTTTAACAAACTACTATTAAAAATACTTACTTTTAGTAGTGTTTTCACTTTTACGATAATATTATGGTTACTTTCTCATTTACAACAATTAGTATTAGTGTTAAATTGAGGACCGATTTTACAACTATTAAACGCCTAAATTTTTCAGTCCACCTATCATACGATACTCTTATATCCTCCAAACACTTTAAAGAATGAACTCATAGTGTTACTTACAATAGAAGCCACATGGTGCAGATTTTGGGATAACAATAACAAAAGTGAACGTTATCGGTAAACATAATTTAGCGCAATTTATACATGCTTGTGGGCCGAGTCGTTGCAGATAAATCGTGAATCATGTACATACATGCAGGAAGCTGTAAACAATACATATTTGTATTGGCGAAAGCTGGATTGCCGTACATCTGGAAGTAGGTATATAATACCTAGTTTGATAGAGGAT
>CAJQZM010016018.1:0-11012 GCA_907164665.1 Colias nastes | reverse complement strand
TTCTGATGTAGTGGAGTATGTGCGGGTGAAGACCAAGTTTATCGTGAGGGTCCAGCGCCTGGAGCCGCGCAACAATTTGAATTTTAATTCATTTGTTGTGCGTGTACCGAGCGAGCAGCTGTCGACCTTCATGAGCGAGGAGTTCTGGCCCCGTGGTGTTGTGTTCCGGCGGTTACGCGGGCGGCTTCGCAACACCCAGCCGAAGCCCGTTCAGCGCAATATGACACCGCCAGTGCCGTGAATTGTGTATAAGTAGTGTAGTGCTTAATATATTCTTAGTTTTAGTTTTATATTATTATATGTATGTTAGTCTGTAAGGTATTTATTCTATGGGTCTGTACAATTTATTGTCTGTTACCTGAATTAAATATAATAAATAAATAAAATAAAAATTTAGACAATCAATAAATTTTGTATCTGCTATTACATACATGTAACAAAGTTTTAATGTACATAATTGTTTGTGTTTACAATATGACTTTTATTTTTTAAAAACATTATGAATTACATCCTGTAAACATGAAAAAAATATTGTCATATTCGCACTAGGGTACGACAAAAATTTTCTATTTTTTATAAATTCTCGACAACTTATATACTATATAACATATCTTTTCTTTTTTCATTTTTTTTAAATAATGTTTTCTCACAAGTTTTACAGTTTTTAAAGATTTTTCTGCTTACTTATTATTGTACAGATGATAAGAAAGAAGAGCAAAATCTGGTTTCTTTGGCGAAAACACTATTTAGAAAAGTAATGGTTCACACCACACAAATTGTTCTAAATTCAAAAAGCTTACTATATAATTTAAATAATAATAGAGCCGAACAATTTAATAGTATTGTTGCAAAGCACGTAGGTGGCAAACGCATAAATTTTTCCTTGAAATATTCGTATACAGCTCGGTGTCACGCTGCAGTTGTAGCTTTCAATACTGGTCAAGCTCAGTACAGTTTGTACAAATCAAACTTTGCAAAAAGCCCGAGGAAATCAATTAAGCTACTGGTGTCGAGACGTTGTAAGAGGAACCGCAATCGTAACCTTAGACCAGGCTTTAAAAAAAAGCTTGTGTTTCAAAATTAAAGGAACGACTATACCAATATGAAACTGCAAAAAATATATTTTTGCAAAACTTGAAAGGCCTGGTAGAAAAGCGACATGAGGTAGAACGAGACACAGTTTTACAAGCTGAAAGCACATTATGGCTGGAGCTCCGAAGATGCCTATTAACAGCCTCATCTTTTAGCAAGGTATGTTTTTAATACAAAAATGAAAATCATCCTGAAGCATTTTTGTTGATTTTATTCACACTAATTACTCTTTTTTTAGGTTTGCAAAAGGCGATGTAATATTAGCTCTGCGCCACTCGTGAAGTCTCTCGTCTATTCTAAGTGTTAAAACTGTTTCGGAATATTGATCATCCTTATAAGAAGTTTTGAAAAATAACTTGGTAGAATCATCTTGCATTAATTTAAAAACTTTTATTTCGGAAATTTTAAATGTTTTTGTCATTCCAATTTCCTCAGATAGACGCTTCTGAGAGTAAAAATCACGACATGCCATTTCTGTTACGGCGTAGGGTCTGCCCTTTCTCTTAGCGCATTTTATCGCTTCCACGTACTGACTGGTTACATAAATTGGACCCGATTTCAGTCTTTTCTGAATTTGCTTTTCAATTGTAAAATGCACGGAGTCCCCTTCATTTTGTGTGTGGCCTGTTATTAGGTACTTGTGCGTAATACATCTTATTTTAGGGAATTTCAATAATGCGAACAAGTAAAGAGAAACAATAAACCGATTCTTATTCTGACCGCAGCAGTTGTCGGAGTAGAATATCAGATCTAGTCCGGGTCCATCGTAATTTAGCAGTGTATTTTCGATAAACTTGTATACACAAGATCCTATTTCATCAGCCCTGCGGTTCGCTTCTCCCTCATACCAAAAGAAACAATCTGTTTAATCATTACCTATTTGTGAAATAGTAAAGTTCAAAGTATTAAGCTTGGATTTGTAGTAAAAAATAGACGTATTTCCTCATGGAAGTGGTAGCACAGTCTGTAAGTCGTAAATTGCCACAATACAATTGCCACAGGTTCACTGTCCACAGACCTCATATGGTCTGTAGACTATATAGCACTACTAGTCCACAGACAATATGTGGTCTGTTCGTCCATACGATTTCCAGGCTGTTTACAACAGTGAACGTGGAGAGATCGTCGTTTATTTCACGTGGACTTGACAGAACATAACCTATATATTACAAATTGTGTAGGGACATAGGTAACAGATGTACCGTTTTATCGTAATTGCGATTAAAAAAATAATTATATCGAAACTAAAGTTATCCATATACATTGTTTTGCGTTTTCACTGCTAAATAAATAATGGCTGATTTACACGTATTAAGTTGACTAAAAATTTACTAAATTTTAACTTAATTTTAAGGGTGGCTTGCACAACGATCCTTAAATGAAATTAGGGACTCCTTAAACGTATTTACTTCACTAATCATGATTAGCGTCTTGCATTACGAAAATAATGCCAAATAAACACGTTTAGTGAACTGTCAAAATTAAACGCTCCTAAACGGCTATTTAGCGCTGCTAAACGTGTTAAGCGGACGCCATCTTTTAATGCCAGCTGATTTGTCGTGGTGTCCCATATACAATTTACTCTGTGGTGGTCAGTGGTGGTGTTTTGTGTGTGCATCGTTACTTTAGTTTACAATGGATTTATGGGAATTCTCGGATGATGATGAAGAGATAATTGAATTTATAGCTCGACCTATTACTGCGAGACAACTTTTTCCAAGATCGGATTTATTTAATACGCTTTCAGATGAGAAATTCGTCCGAAGATTTCGTTTGACAAAAGCAACAACAATAATTTTACTAGAGCGAATCGAACAAAGCTTAAAATACAGGATTGATAGGTAAATAATTATGTAAATTCTTTTATATATGATCAATCAATTTTTGTACCCTATCAGTTGTTTTGGGGCCTTAGAATATACCGTTGCTTTTCATTTCAGAGCGACGGCTGTAATTCCTGTGAATCAGTTGCTGTGTGCCTTGCGTTTCTATGCTACTGGCAGCCAATTGATAACTTGTGGTGATATGATTGGGGTCCATGAATCTACTGTTTGTAGAATAGTGCATCGTGTGACTCACGCTATAGCGAGTCTGCGCCACATGTACATAACATATCCAACTTCAGAGGACGAATTGAATGCATTGGCAATAGGGTTTTACAAAATAGCAAAATTCCCGAGAGTCATTGGTGCAATAGACTGCACTCATGTGCGAATTATTTCTCCTGGTGGTGATAATGCAGAAATATACAGAAACAGGAAAGGCTATTTTTCAATAAACACCCAATGTGTTTCAGCAGCAAATTTAAAATTTTTAGACATTGTGGCAAGATGGCATGGTTCTGCTCATGACTCTAACATCTGGGATAACTGTGCTTTGAAGCGCAGTTTTTTACAAGGGAAATTTAAAAATAAAGTTCTTTTGGGTGATAGTGGCTATGCGCAAACTAGCTTTATGATGACACCATTAGCCGATGGCAGTGCTGTCTCAAGAGGAGAAATACTTTATCAAGAGTCACAAATAAAGACAAGAAATGTAGTGGAAAGGGCCTTTGGATTGTGGAAAAGGAGGTTTCCAATTCTGTCCCGTGGAATAAATATCCACTTACATAAAGTACCAGGAATAATCATAGCTACAGCTGTGTTACATAACATAGCTATTACACAAAACGATCAAGTACCCCCTGAAGATCCAGATTACCCAGTAATGGAAGAATTATCTGTGGGAAATACTGTGGGTACTGGTCAGCTGAGAGGCAGCCGTAATTTAGAAAGGAGGGTTTTAATTGAGCAATATTTTGCTCCACTATAAATTACTACAAATTGTATGCTAAAATACTTATTTTATAATGGGTTTCAATAAAAAATTAAATTGATTTGTAATATTTTTAATGAGATTATTTTGAAGCCTCATAGTGTTTTATCTTAAGATCTAATAATAAAAGCTCCTTTTCTCTCACATCTTCCTTGTGTTTATTCTGTTTGAGTAACTCTAACAGTTCTATTTCTATGTTTTAATTCGATTTCTAGGCATTTTTTCTGCAGTTCTACCAACTCTAGTTTGGCTTCAGAAAGTTGTTGAAATCTGTCATTTACTGATGTCTTGGATTTGTTTCCTCTGTGACCTGAAAGTAGCATAATATGTAGATAAATATATAGGAACAAGTATTACCTATGAGCACATGGATAATAGATACTGACAAAATAAACATAAAATACTTGTTTTAAAAGGCAGCAAAATTAAATGCATAGTTAAGTGATATCTAGAAAACTAGTCAAGTACAGTGCTTACTTAATTTTTCATTAAGACAATAATATTGTACTCTAATCATGATACTCACTTGAGAGAGCAGCTTCTTTTTTCTTACGCAGAATTTGCACTCTTGATTGTACAGGAGTGCAAGATGTTGGTTTATCTGGTGTAGTTTCAAATGACTCTGGAGCAATATCTGCAATATGACAGTTGACAATGAGTTTCAGTTATGGTTGTAAAAACTTATAGCATAAATTAGCCCAAAGATATAACATACTACATTACATGATTTTAGAAATATAAATACTTTAGATACGCTATTTAAAATAGTGTGTAATCGATCAGCTCATCATCTTACCCGATGTAAACTCAATAATATTTTCTTCTATTGGCTTAATTCTTTCTTCTTCTGCTAAACTTAATTGATACTGCGACATCAGTAAGGCATCACTATCATAAGTAGTGAAGAGACCATCAATTTGAGGTTCTATTAACTTTTTAATTGAGTTTAACGGATCATCTTTATATGCTGGATTAGGAGGGCCACCACCTAAATAATAAAAGGTTATAAAACATTAAATCCTACCAATAATATAAATGTGAAAGTTTGTGAGGATAGATGTGTGAATGTTTGTTACTCTTTCACGCTTACAGTACCGGATTTTGATGAAATTATGCAAAGAGGTAGATATATATAGTATGGAATAACTCATGGGATACTCTTTTTTACACTTAGGTATGCGGGCGGGGCCGCAGGAAACAGCTAGTAAATTAATAAAAGTACAATATTAAAAACTAATTTAATGTAGGTACAAACCGGTTCCCAATATAGCCTTTTTGGCCTTGTTGTCTTCTTTTTTGCATTCCTTAACTAGTTCATCAAAACCTTTTTGACAAACCTCTATTGGTTGCTTTACTGTCACTGCTACCTCTTCCCATTTTTTTCCATTTTCTTCTATAGCACTCACCAAAGCATCTCTGTGTATAGGATCTAGAACATTGAAAATACCATAAATAAATATTATTCAACAATAATTACTTACACAATATTGATTTTTAGAAATTAAATAAACAGGACCTATGTACTCACCTTTTATCAACATCTTTGCTTCAGAGTGTTGCTTTTTAAACTTGCTTTTTACGTTTCTGTAGCAACTTAAAAGGTTCTCCGTAGTGCGATGCAGGTTACTGGTATTCGCGTTAAATACTTCGGTAATTTTTGTCCACGCATTTTGCTTATCGCTTTGCTTAACACTATCTGTTTGTTTACATTCTATAATATGGGCGTAAGGCTTGATGGAATCGAAAATCAGCAACTGATCTTCTTTTGAAAAATTAGGAGCACGGCTCCTCGTATGTTTGGTAGATTTTTCAGCCATAACTTAAACACGTAAAATTTGAAAAATTACCACGGTAACAAACAACAAAACTAGACTATAATAGGCAAACTATTTCACATCACAAATGAAGTTCTCGCTACTGACAGTTTTGACATTGACAAGTTCCTTTTTACGCGATTTTTATTCAAATCCCGTTCCCACACATCAATTTCACGTAAAACGTCACCCGAACTGAACGTTACGCGGAACGGAACGCGTTAAATAGCGTTTAGCTAAATGACCTTAAAAAGTTACACGTGCAAGACATCTGCTAAATGTATTTAAGTTAAACGTATTTTACCCGTAAACACATTTAGCTAAATGTAATTATCTTGTATTTAAGCTTTACGTTATGCAAGCCGCCCTAAGTGACTTAACTCGTGTAAACAGTGAATTTAGTAAGAAGTTGCAAGTTAAAATTTAGTTGCAAGTAAAGAAGGTAGAATAGAATTTTGTCTATTTTTCGGTTAAGTTGGTGGGCGTGGCTAATCACTTGACACGTTTGGACAGGCAAAATTTAGTTAAATTTAAGTGAAAAGCATAAGCTGGCGCAGTGATTGCAACGTAGTTCCTACTTAATTTATAAATAAAAATCTTTTGAAAATGTCGAAGTGGACGGAAGACACGACAATAAAGTTCATAGAAGAATACATAAAGGGCGATTGTTTATGGAATATTAAAAGCTTAAATTACCGAAATAAGCAAGCAAAACAACATCGTCTTTCCGATATAGCGTCAGCCATGGCGATTGCAAATTTTGGTGTAAAAGAAGTTGAAACAAAAATAAAGAGTATTAGATCAACATATTCGCAAGAATTGAAAAAAATTAAAGATTCATCAAAATCTGGGTCTGGCACTGATGACATTTACAAGCCAACTATAAAATGGTTTGATATGTTACATCAAGCATTAAATTCGGTGAATATTAGTGAATCGAGAAAAACACACAGTAATTTGGTGAGTAAATGTATTTATTTTTCATAAGAACATACTAATTTTAAACAAGTACAGCAAAACGTTTAACTAGTTTTATATTAGCATGTTATATTTATTTTAATTAGGGATTATCTTATTAACTTTTTATTTACTGCTTGCTACAACTTCAGCATATCATTCGCATTTGCCAATCAACTGATCCTTCTCCTACAAAATAGTCAGCATAATTGTCACGGATCGTTCTGCTTCTGGCATCTCGAGATGAATGATTTTGAGTAGTCGTGGGTAGATCTTCCAATCCTTCTGATGGTACTTCTCTCCAATCACCTGGAATCACACGGCCATTGCGTGTGTCTTCAATGTCTACTGTTGGCGCATTTACATTACTTTTTGTTTTACGAAGCCAATTGTGTAGAGCGCAGCAGGCTTTGACAACCTTGTCAACTGTGTCAGGGTTGATGGGAATAGGCCTTTCAAAAACTCTGAATCGAGCAACTAAAATTCCGAACGCATTTTCTACTATGCGTCGTGCTCATGAGAGGCGATAGTTAAAAACTTTTTGTTTTAAAGTTAACTGGCTCCCTGGATACGGTTTCATTATGTACGGTTTCAAGGGGAAGGCGTTATCACCAACAATGACACGTCCATCTGGAAGCAAATTATTCTCCAGGGCCTCACTCAGATTGCAGTTTCTGAAGACTCCCCCATCAGAGACTCGACCATTACATCCAACGTCTACATAGCTGAAACAGTAGTTGTCATCTACAAGAGCCATTAGTACTATGCTGTTTGAATGTTTATAATTATAATAAAAGCTTCCAGAAATGGGTGGTGCTTTAAGCACGACGTGTTTGCCATCAATAGCCCCACAACATCCAGGGAAATTCCATCTTCTTCGAAATCCTGTTTCTATTATATCCCAGTCTGTACTTGTAGTAGGTATCTGTAATACAAAAAGATACTTGAATGAAACATTTGTGTATGTATACTTTATATATGTTTTGTTACAGGACAATAATGAAGAAAATCGTGGAGACAATTCAATTGATCAAACAACTGATGATGAAATCAGTGAGCCTGCATCAACTACCGAGCATCAATTTACAATACCTACTAACGCCACTCGTAAAAGAAGACTCCGGGAATTACATTCACTTGTGGATAAAGTGAGCTGCATTAACAATACTATGAATACAGCAAGTTCGCAATCTACTACTGAACACGAGTTTGACCATTTTGCTAAAAGTGTTGCAGGACAGTTGAAAGCTATGCCTTTGCTTTTGGCGCTGGAAGCTCAAAAACATATTCAAAACTATTTGTCCGATATGCGTATACAACAATTAATGAACAGTAGTAGAACCCCTTCGCCAATGAATAATAGTAGCCGTTTTACTCCATCGCCTTCTTCAAGTACGTATTACGTTGAGTCCCCAGAACCTTCACAATCATGTATTGGACAGAATCCTCAACGTATTCCTGCAGCAACTCTGGACAGCGTTTCTACAGTAACACCTCCATACAATACAGTAAATCCCCAATCAGGAAGAGAAAATTCTATAACATTTTATTCCCAAGCTGGAGATTTATCACAAAGTATCCTTGAACCTGATATTTTGTCACAAGCAGTAGCTTCTATTGTGGAGGTCGAGGAGCAGTAATTTTATTTATTTAGTTTGTTTAATTGTGAGTTAATTATTGATAAATAACATGTTTTGTTTGTTTAATAAGCTGAGCTAATTATTAAAATATTAATAAATAAATACTGAGTGTAAATATGTTTTTTCTTACCTTTATAAAATCTTTCAACGCATGAAATATAGCTTCACACACGTAAGGCAGCATCAAACATATACTTGATTTAGAAACTCTAAAAAAGTGAGATAGACTGCGGAAACTATTTCCAGTAGCGAGAAAATATAAAACAATATGTAATTTTAATTTTGATTCTAATGCAGAGCGCATCACAGTATCTCTTTTCTGTATCTCATGTTCAACTTTAGATAACAAGTAATTGAATGATTCTTCTGACATCCGCAGTGCAGAGAAATACTCATTTTTATCTTCTCCTGCTAGTTCATGAAACAAAGTTGTACTTGCGCCATATTCATTTCTCCTGCTTATCCATTTTCTTACCCAAAGTCTTTTAGGTATTCTCGCTTCTCTGATTATTTCATCTTTTACTTCATCCAATACCTCATTTAATACAAATTTAATCACGTCTGGAATGCACTGTTGATGTTGGTCGTCCGCTAGGGGTGTATTTGTTCTGTGGTCGTCCATCTTGAGCGAATAAATGAGTTTAACTAGTTATTTAGTATTTTTACGTGTAAACGGTTACTTAAAATTAAGTCGCTTGAAATTTAGTTAAAATTTAGTTAAGACTTGGCAACTTAATACGTGTAAATCAGCCTTAACGGACGTGTAAAATAAAACATAAAATGTAAAGAAAAATAGCTATTTATTAAAAAAGAAAAAAGTACCGAAAAAAATAAATGTTCATTTTATTATGTTCTTTTTGGAAACATTGTAGACAGTACGGTTTGGTACAAATGTTACATATTTGTGAAACTCTTTTGGCTTTATTAGTGGCAGCTGCTGATGTTTCCCCTTTTTAGCGAAATCAATTATAACATCCGCCACACCTACGTCTAGTAATTGTCATCTTTTCTATGCAGCTGTTTGAGAAAATGCTGTGCTTGTGAAGTAGACGGCGCCGGCGCTGGTATGGCCGGTTTCTGGACAATGTTCATACCATAAAAAAAAATTATATTACACATTTGGGCCTGTAATATCGTACTTTTATTATTTTATTGAACAAATAAACTGAATTTATGACACCTACTCCAAACAGAACGTCGACAGCAATCTTTTTATACCATTACAGGGTCTTACGAATTGGCGAATAGTAGCTAGCTAATTTGTCAGAAAGATCGATACCTTTTTTTCGATTATTGTATTCCAATATCATATTAGGCTTTGGACGCGGGTTTCGACCTGTACTCATCGTTTGTTCATCTGCGCGACAAGTAGATATCATGAGCACGTCCCTCTTGTCCTTCCATTTTAGGATCGTCACGTTATTTTTTTGAGCAGGAATTTGCTCTCCTCTCTTCAGTTTCTTGTTTTTTATCAATAAAGGTAGTAAGATTTTACGATTTTTTCTCACTGTCCCACAAAGATCAGTTTTACGTTGAAGCAAGTATTCAGCTAATGGTACACTTGTGTACCAATTATCTGCAATAATCATTCTCCCCTGGTCCAAAAGCTCTTCACAAAGCTCGACAATAACACTTCTAGGTTTATCAAGATTGGAGATTTGAGGATCTTGGCCAGAATAAACTTTGTATTTCCAAACATATCCATCATCAGTTGTGACTTTGTAGATCTTTAGTACATACTTGTGATGTTGTAGATCTTTAGTACATACTTGTGATGTTGTTTTGTCTGGATTATACTGACGAATCAGCAGTCAGCCTTGAAAGGGAACCATAGATTCATCCACAACAACGCAGTCTTTTGGCGAAAGCAACTTCCTGCAGTTTTTCAATACAATGTTTCTAACTCAAAAAATGTATAGCAAGGTAATATAGATGCAGCAGACTGCAATTACAAATGTATAGAACTCGGCTAAGCAAACCAAGCTGATTTGATTTTAGCTCTTGGTCTGCAACCTGCTAAGGTATGGAAATAGTTTTACCTGGCAATCTTCGTAATTTAACATTTATTCCTTTTGAAAGAATAGGAATTCTTCTCTTCTAAATACCAAATGTTCTCTCTATTACATTACGAGTTCTTATTTGAGATAATTAATTTAATAAATTATCCTGATAGAATTTTTCACATCTAGTAATAGGTGTATTTTCAGGCAGTGGTGTCATCGTATATCTGGTCTGAGAATATCCACTATCCCTAACCAAATAATTTTTCATTGTAAACTCCCTCAAAAGTAGTAAGTAACATCATTTATCTATTCAATTAATGTATGTATGTATTTGTCTATTCCATAGATACAATCACTGCATCCCTTCCTTTTAATAATTTATTTATTCTCTCAAATAATCACTTAACAAATGAAAATTAACTCTACTAACAGACTTGAAACATAAACTAATAAATACTTCTACATCTTATAACTACTCATTCTGTACCTGTTTCCAATGTCCTTCCATTCTCTTCAAAAGTATGACATTTCTCCTTAGCTTCTGCCCTGTCTCTTCCTTTCTTACAATAACGTCACCATTAACTGATTTTTCCACTAGATGTGGATTAGGATTGAAAGCAGTTGCTAGTTTATTAGTCTTCTCCATTTCTTTCAAATATACCTTATCACCTTCACCAATTTCCGGAGTTTCT
>CAJQZM010016006.1:0-16689 GCA_907164665.1 Colias nastes | reverse complement strand
GTAGCTATTAACGAAAATGAGGTCAAAACTGAAATCCAAGATGGCGCTGACGAAAATTTTACATCTTTTCGTCATGGGTGTCATTTTCATGGTTTTTGGGGTAGCTATTAACGAAAATGAGGTCAAAACTGAAATCCAAGATGGCGCCGACGAAAATTTTACATCTTTTCGTCATGGGTGTCATTTTCATGGTTTTTGGGGTAGCTATTAACGAAAATGAGGTCAAAACTGAAATCCAAGATGGCGCCGACAAAAATTTTACATCTTTTCGTCATGGGTGTCATTTTCATGGTTTTTGGGGTAGCTATTAACCAATATGAGGTCAAAACTAAAATCCAAGATGGCGCAAACGAAAATTTGACATCTTTTCATCATGGGTGGCATTTTCATGGTCTTTGGGGTAGCTATTAACCAATATGAGGTCAAAACTAAAATCCAAGATGGCGCCAACGATTGTTCCTAAACATGTATTTCAATGCTCTTTAAAATTATTTTTAAGACTTATAAAATGCCAGATGTATTTTTTTTTCAAATAGGTGAATTCTTAAAACTCTTTGTGTATACCCCTAAAAAGCAACCTGCCAAACTTTGTTACCCGTGAGCTATCGTTTAAGATAATGTTTTCATAGACAAAATACTCACATTAGCGAAGCGGTATATGCCGGCTGCACGAAGTTAGAGAAGAAAACAAACCTAAATTTCAGGAAAAATTTAGCAAAATTTTTTTAAAGTAATTTTGTTGTTTAAGTATTTTTTACGTGATCAGTGTATGCAAAACTACAAGTCCCTTAGCACTTAGTATACCGATAGTGGGACACCCTGTATAGTCGAATTCTTATATACTACGGGAGAGTCTTAAAAATAATTTTAAAGTGCATTGAAATACATGTTTAGGAACCATCGTTGGCGCCATCTTGGATTTTAGTTTTGACCTCATATTGGTTAATAGCTACCCCAAAAACCATGAAAATGACACCTATGACGAAAAGATGTAAAATTTTTGGCGGCGCCATTTTAAATTTTAGTTTTGACCTTATATTGGTTAATAGCTACCCCAAAAACCATGAAAATGACACCCATGACGAAAAGATGTAACATTTTCGTCGGCGCCATCTTGGATTTTAGTTTTTACCTCATATTGGTTAATAGCTACCCCAAAAACGATGAAAATGATACCCATGACGAAAAGATGTAAAATTTACGTCGGCGCCGTCTTGGATTTTAGTTTTGACCTCATATTGGTTAATAGCTACCCCAAAAACCATGAAAATGACACCCATGACGAAAAGATGTAAAACTTTCGTCGGCGCCATCTTGGATTTTAGTTTTGACCTCATATTGGTTAATAGCTACCCCAAAAACCATGAAAATGACACCCATGACGAAAAGATGTAAAATTTTCGTCGGCGCCATCTTGGATTTTAGTTTTGACCTCATATGGGTAATAGCTTCCCCAAAAACCACCCACATTTGCAAATGTGTTTGCTCCTTAAGAAAAGTTCAGATTTCCTAGGTAATGTGATGAATCTAATTTATTTAATTTCGACCGTATCTCGGAATAACATACATATTTTTCTAAGAATAATGCCGGATTTAATACATTGCCGGTAACATAATATGTATGATAATTCTTAAAAAAGTATTTTAAACATTTCAAAGCTTAGATATTGCATATAATTCCTAGAGGTTTTGTAAAACACTCACACTTTTTTAAGTTAGTTACTAACTAACATACTTATCAGAATTGTACCTACTAATAAAAGTAAGAAAATGAATTTTTAAAGTTCGTAATAATGTTCTGGAATCAATTTCAATAAAATTTAAAAATTAAAAATAATATCAAGTATTAAGATGACCTATAAAATGGAATGCGCTATGTTTACGTGAGCGTGATGTTGCCGCGAACAAAGTTACGACGTTAGATACCTAAATTTGAGTAACGCAGATCGGTGACAGCGTCCTTAATTTCTATATTATTACGTTTTCGCGAGAATAGGTATGTTGCATGCGCTGACATTGAAAAATTTTACAGGCAATTGAATATTGCTGAAGATCAGCGTGACCTGCAGCTGATCTTGTGGCGAGATGATCCCTCAGAGCCGCTGAGGGTGTACCGACTCAACACCGTGACGTACGGAACGGCATCCGCACCGTATCTCAGTTGTAGGTGTTTAAAGGAATTAGCCAAACACTCGAATGTTCCGTATGTAGCCGATACTATTAATAATTGTTTTTATGTTGACGATCTCATAGTTTCATCGAATTCTGTATCCGAATTAGAAAATATTTGTAAAGAAACTAGTAGTCTTTTAGATTCAGCATGTATTAAATTACGAAAATGGATTTTTAGTCATAATTTAAATTTAATTACGCCTAGCGTTAATGAATCGCAAACGCACGATCTATGTTTACTTAATAAAACTTGTAACAATAAAACTTTAGGTATCGGATGGAATAGTCTCGATGATTATATTTATTATTCCACGCAAATTATACAAAAGAGTGAAGTAGTGACAAAACGTATTATTTTATCGTGTGCTTCACAAATATACGATCCGCTAGGATTATTAAGTCCGGTTATTACTATCGCAAAGCATTTATTACAAAGATGTTGGTTGTTAAAATTGACGTGGAATGAATCGGTTCCTAACGAAATTTCGCAAATATGGGATAAATTTATAAATGGATTATCTTTTCTTAGTAGTTTACGAATACCGCGTCACGTTATGTGCATTGATCCAGTGCGAACCGAACTACATATATTTACCGATGCTTCACAGGTCGCGTACGGAGCTTGCGCATACGCTCGTACGATCAATGCAACAGCTGATGTCACAGTGCGCTTGATATGTTCGAAGGGTAAGATCGCGCCGACTAAACCTACAACTATACCTAGATTAGAGTTGTGTGGTGCGTTGTTAGGTGCACGATTATATAATAAGCTTATTGGATCACTGCGTTCAAACTTTGATAAAATTGTATTTTGGACAGATTCAACTATCGTTTTAGGTTGGTTAGGTATGCCTATTAATTTATTAAAACCTTATGTTCAAAATAGGACGGCAGAGATTCACGAGCTGACCAAGGAACATCCATGGCGTCACGTCGCAGGCAAGGATAATCCAGCCGATTTAGTCTCACGCGGGCAAGGTCTAGAAGCGCTTAGCTCCTCATCTTTATGGTGGGAGGGTCCGTTATTTTTACATAATGTACATTTTGAATTGCCCGACTTAAAACATTCTAAATTAATTAATACAGATTTACCGGAAATTAAATCTACAAATATTTGTTGTCACATAAGTAACAATTTAAACGATAATTTAATTATTTTTTCTCGATTTTCACAATATAATAGACTTAAACGCGCAGCTGCTTATGTATTACGTTTTATTAATAACGCGCGAAATAAAACTAATAAGTGGACAGGTTTATTATCAGTCGAGGAATTAAATCGTGCTGAATTAACGTTAGCAAAGTTGAGTCAACAGGAATCGTTTCCCGATATTTATTATGCGCTTAAAAATAATAAAAATATAACGAATATATCAGGCTATAATCAAATTTCTAAATTAAATGTATTCTTTGACGCAAATAATAATTTAATTCGTGTAGGTGGGCGTATTCAAAATTCGCCAAATTTTAGTTTTAATAAAAAATTTCCTATTTTAATCGCAGCTAATCATCATTTTTCACTTTTGCTTTTTCGGTTCGAGCATGAACGTTTACTCCACGCCGGGCCACAGCTTTTACTGTTTACGCTCAGAGAGATGTGGTGGCCGGTCGGCGGCAGAAACCTCGCTAGGAAGGTGGTACATTCGTGCATGCGCTGCGCACGACTGCAACCGACTACAGTCGCGCCTATTATGGGGAATCTACCGCAGGAGCGTCTGGACCCAGGTTATCCGTTTATACGTTGTGGTGTCGACTACGCTGGCCCAGTGTTCACGTTGAATCGTAAAGGCAGAGGTGCTAAGTTACAAAAATCGTACATATGCTTATTTATATGTTTTGTTACACGCGCGGTTCACTTGGAACTTGTTAGCGATCTATCGTCGGAATCATATCTCTTAGCTTTGAAACGTTTTATATCGCGGCGAGGTAAACCCGTGACTATCTTTTCTGACAATGGGAAGAATTTTGTCGGTCTCATGAATGAGTTCAAAAAATTTTTAGCTACCTGTTCTGATGAAATTAAAGCATATGCAACTTCGCAAAATATTAATTTTAAAATGATACCTTTTTACGCTAGTCATTTCGGGGGATTGTGGGAAGCTGGAGTAAAAAGCTGCAAGCACCATCTTAAACGTGTAGTAGGTAACGCACATCTAACGTTCGAGGAGTTTAGCACAGTATTGACCCAGGTTGAAGCTGTCCTGAACTCCCGTCCTTTGACCCATCTTTCCACAGATCCCAATGATTTCCTTCCACTTAGCCCTGCACATTTCCTGGTTGGTCGTCCGCTGACTGCACCTGTAACGGCTGAGCATCTATACGACGTGCCTGAGCTTCGTCTCCCGAGGTTCCAGAGGGTGGAACAAATACGCCAGCACTTTTGGAATCGTTGGTCCAAAGAGTATGTCTCCGAGATGCAAACGCGAACCAGATGGCACCAGCACAAGGGGGATCTCAAGGAGAACACGCTCGTTCTCATTAAGGACGACCGATTGCCGCCGTTGAAGTGGAGCTTGGGGCGCATCCACGCGACATATCCGGGGAAGGATGGAGTAGCACGAGTGGCCGACATTCGTACTGCAGACGGCATCGTGCGTCGGGCGTTCACTAAAATTTGTCCGCTTCCTTCACCAGATAGCTGATTCTTCGCTTCGTGGTCGACAGTTCGTTGGAACCAGCACGTTCCAAGGCCGGGAGCATGTTGCCGCAACAAAATCGTGCGGAACGGAGCGTTGCTACTGCGTCATCGCGGCGTCACGTCGCCGCGCCGTGCGATTGGCCGCGGATGACCCTACCACTGTCCTCTACGACTTCGACTTGCCACGCAGCCGCCGAGCAGTGAACTCCTTCGCAAAAATTAATTGTACCAAACGCACTCTGTAATTTTGATTATTAAACTATACGCGCAAGTTTATTTCGTCTTCTTTTCGCCACCCAAAGTCCATCGACCAGTTCGTACACAACAAGCCTTAATAGGGAACATAATATATTTCCTTATAATTATGCTGGTTTTCACAGCGCACGTCACCAAAGCTCCAGTTGGCTTAATTACTTGCGATTATTTTGGCATTCATCGTCAAATCCTTTAAATAATCATAATTATTCACCTAAACCAAACTAAGCCCATTTAATCTGTTTATTTTATGAGTTTATCGAGTTCACAAAAACAGACATAGCGAGATGGTTTTTTTGTATGTACCTGGTCATAATACTGTCCAAATCGGTGAAGGAAAACATCGTGAAGAAACTGGTAATTTACACAAGCAAAATGTTCCACGTTATTGATATTTGGGATGGGTCATGTGTCCATAACCATTAAAGGAGGCATATTGCCTAGGAATGCGAATAAACATGAGCTAATAATGATGACTTTTAAATGATGAATATTTCACAAGACAAACAGATGATTGTACATGCTTAAATTACTAACTGTTTTAACTTTTATACATGCAGACTTCCATAAACAAATCTCGTATCAAACCCATTTATCGTGCGAAAAACCAGTTATCGATATAACGTCCATCACTACAGTCTTGTTCTGTCGCGGGCTATTACTAGAGTCGTTCGTTTTATCGTGACACCTGCTCTTTGCGAGCATTTGGCTGGCTGCCTGCTCACCATTGTGTTAATGGTATGATATCTTTGAATGAAACTTGTTATTATGATTTTTTAGGTAAAGCCTATAAGATTATCTTGTAGATTACGATGGACGTAATTGTGAATAAAAAAATCTATAAAGAAAACTCAACGAAGAAACATTAAATATCAGATAATATTATCGTGTTATTTTATATTTTTAATAATCTTAGTAAAAATATTTAAATATTTCATGTGGATTTTGAGGAGCTTGTTATAAGCTGAATGCGTGGATTTAATTCAGTAATTTTATAATAAAATGAGTTTTATGAAACTATCTCTATATGGAATTCGCATAGCGTGTATGTGAAAAGTAATTAAATGTAAAAGTGAAGGTTTCTAAATAATAAACACGTTTTATTCTATTCGTGCATTTTTGAGTAAAAGAAAGAATATCTAGTTAATAAAGAGATTCAAGCAAGTACAATTACAATAATTAATTATTACATTAGTTTTCAGACAATTTAGAAAAAGCAAATTATGATACGTTTCTTTATATTTTTTTTTTTCATTATTATAAAAGAAAGTCGTATATATTAGAAGCAATAAAAGAAATTATGAACCGTTAAAATATTCGGTAGATTTTTACGAATTTTCAATAAAAATTCTAATGGATTATTCAATTGCTTTATTGGGAAAAAAATAAAGGCAAGTTCAAAGGCCATGTGGTTAATAAATTTTAAGGTATTTTTAGGTAGGTATTTTATTTTACTAAGCAATTTTCGTAAATATAAAATCTTATATACATAGTAATTTTACTCAAACTCTAACGTCATGTGGCAAAATAAGAATTATAAAATATTTGCAAGTTACGTACAAAAATGGATATTATAGAATGGAAAAATTTAATCTTAAAATAATTATTATAGTATACCTTCTATAAAGGAGCTAGCAGTTAAATAATCCTGTAGTACCGAAATCTTGCTCTTTTTATATCTTGAAGTTTACTCCGGAAGTTGTCTTAGAAGTCTCTTATAATGTTTATGTTTGAGAGAGATGTTGTTGAAATGTTTCTACTAATATTGGGTTTTATCTCAATGAAAAGTCAGTAGATTGTCCGAACAGTTATTCTTAATTTAGACTTCAAAAACATTTGTTCACTTCAAAAACAAAACAAATGTTCTTCCTAATATAATCAATATTAGGAGGATTTCATCAAAACTTTATCTATACTATAATATTATAAAGCTGAAGTGTTTGTTTGTTTGTTTGTTTGAACGTGCTAATCTCAGGAAATACTGGTCCGATTTGAAAAATTATTTTGGTGTTAGATAGTTCATTTATCGAGGAAGGCTATAGGCTATATATCATTACGCTAAGACCAACAGGAGCGGAGCTACGCGGGTGAAACCGCAAAGCGCATCTAGTATAAGATAAAGTGCAAGTAATACGCCCCTAATTTACCAGCCTGCCTAATTTCCTATAAATTTACTAGGATAATATTTGACTCTATACTCTATACTAGGAATATACGACTCTATGCAAGGGTAAGTGTTTTAATACCTCCCTTATTACTAAGAGAGAGAAATAAATATAACCTTTAAATCGATCCGGGGTTCAGTGACTTCCAGTTGTAAGTTGATTTGTACCTACTTGCGTCCGTGCCAACCAATTTGTGAAAACAACTTCGGTTCTTTGTCATCGTGTGAGTCAATTTAAATATTTTAAAGAAATTAAGAATATACATGTCTAGTCACTCAATTTTGTATGCAAATCAACGGTTTGGTAAAAACTTTTTGTAATGTAGATTTAAAAATTTAATTAACTTTGTCCTCGAGGGCAGACGCTTTTATCAAGTAATGTCGGGTTAAATAATACTATTCATAAGTATAATGAATTTATCGCTTTCAAATTAATCCCAAAGACTTGAAATAATAACATTATTCGCGTAAAATTGGACGGTTTCTAAGAAAGATAGAATAATATTTTATAATCTTCTTTTCTTTGTCTTATTGTTTTATTAGTTGTTATTAAGATAGAGATATTGTATTGTATCCAATATATGGACTAAGTGTAGGTAATATAGGTAAGAATATACCTTAGAGGTATATTATTCATAATTCAAATAATATCAGCAAATATATACATATCCCTCGGATAATTTTCCATAATAATAGGGATATGTAAGCATTGCGCTGAAATGTTAAGGGTCCAATACAACTGAACGCTCGCAGGTACATTTACCCGACCCTTCAAAAGGTCCTAATAAAAATCATTAAATTGTGGGTACTTTACCGGGTACCGCAATATAGTTGGGCTTACCTTCAACTATTACTAGGGTAAACACATATCTCATTCTACGGGACATTTTCATACCAAACCAATGAAAATTAATCGACCCAACTCAGATCTGACACTTTGAATAATCCACATAAACAAAAGCTCTTCAAGTTTTTCAAACGTTCCAATTTCCGGACAACATTTTCCAACTTATTTGCATAGAACAATAGCCAATTCGGAGAAGCGAGTCTCAAGTGATGCGCTTGCTAACAAGCTATTTTTAATATATTTTTATATGGGATAAACAATCTCCATTTTTTGCTTTTCCTCTACAAAGGTAATTTCTCGACAATTGATGCCGTTTTTAGGGTTCCGTACCTCAAAAGGAAAAAACGGAACCCTTATAGGATCACTTTGTTGTCCGTCTGTCCGTCCGTCCGTCTGTCAAGACCCTTTTTCTCAGGAACGCGTAGAGGTATGAAGCTGAAATTTATATCAATTACTCAGGTCTACTGTCCCTTGAAGCTGTGAAAAAATCAAACTTCTAAGCCAACGCAATCAAAAGATACAGCCGTTTATGCCGCAAATTTTCGACACTTGCAAGGGAATCAAAACCTACAGGGTGCTTCCCGTGAACTCAGAATCTTGAAATTTGGTACGAA
Source organism: Colias nastes (assembly GCA_907164665.1). Classification (NCBI taxonomy): domain Eukaryota; kingdom Metazoa; phylum Arthropoda; class Insecta; order Lepidoptera; family Pieridae; genus Colias; species Colias nastes. The sequence goes on along the minus strand of CAJQZM010016006.1, from coordinate 7,999 downwards.
GCAACGTCTTATAGCATAGATAAAGGAAAAATTACGAAAACCATAAATTTTTAGTTACATCACGTAATATATTTTTTTTTAATAATTTTAAACTTACTACCCATTTCCTCATAAACGCGTAGAGGTATTAAATTGAAATTCATACCAAATACTTAGGTCTATAATACCTTTATGCTGTAACAAAATCAAACTTCTATGTCAACGCAATCAAAAGAAACAGCAATTTAAGCTGCATATTTTGAAACTCGCAAGTACTCGCAAGGGAATCAAAACCTAAAGGGTACTTCCAGTCGACCTAGAATCTTGAAATTTGGCATGAAGCAACGTTTTATAGCACACATAAAGGAAAAATTCCGAAAACCTTAAATTTTACGGAACCCTCGGTGCGCGAGTCCGACTCGCACTTGGCCGGTTTTTAGTTCTGGAAAATCGGTGCGAGATTAGAATATAGCTATTGAATGATAAAATACGGGACACTGTATTGTCTCGTATTGGTTCACTAAATTGCGGACTGCGGCCGCTATTCATGGCTGAAAAACGCGATGTCCCGTAAAATACGAGCCATCTGGACACCCTAGGCTATAACGTTGATGTTTGACATTGCCTTCTCGTGTAACTACGTGTTGAGTGCAAATGGAAAATGTAAGTGGTTAATTCTTTGCATTATACTAGTTATAGCGGCACTAATATGAGTAGATTTTTTTATGAGAGTTTCTCGTACCATTCTATTTAGTTAATTACCATTATGACTTTAGCTGTTATTCATCAAATTAGCTTATAAGATAATAGATGTTGTTGTTCGGGTTTGCAATTTGGCAGAGAATAATCTAAGTATCGGAAGTGAACTAAAGTAAAGGTTTCTTAAAATATTGACTAAAGTTAGGAACATGGCAAACAAAAGCGAACAAATAATTATTGACTTTTTGTAAGGGAGACTTTTTATCTAGGACTCAATTATCTACACTACTTTGATTTTTACTAAGCCTATCTTAATCAAGATAATATAGTAGGTACGTACTTAAAAATTCCTGAACCATATTTTCTGGCGAATTGAGATCATACTAATTATAAATGGAGAATCTGCGAGTTTGGGTTATTAAGTTTTGATAACTGTTGAAAATTCAGTATATTTTACATCCAATTTTACATAAAACTACATTCGTAGAGCGGTTATGTTAATAATGAGATATTTTAACAACGCAAAAGCAATTTGTTCTATGCAATTTAAATTGCATTATCATCATATAAATGCATGTAATTTGCAGAATAGTAATTATTTCAATCTATCTGCGCATGTTAACATGTTATAACATCACCACTGCTGGTTCGGTGAAGGAAAACATTGTAAGGAAACCGACATGTCGAAGAATCAAAAGTTCAACGACATGACGCACTATGATGATGACCACGCTGGTCAACACGCACTTGGCCAGCTTGGTGGATTATGGCCTGTACCCTCATACGAGCCACGAGGCCCGTGTCCCAGCAGTGGGAACTGTGGGATCATGTATGGGCTGATGATGATGATGATGATGATGAATCTAATGTAACTGTAATTTCATACTTTGAGTAAGTGACAAATTGAAATAAAATCCGTAGTTTCAATTTTACGTTCGCGCTAAACTGTAATAAATCAAGAAGACGTCTCAAGTGATTTATGGCCGTTATCCGAGCATTAAAAATTAATACAAGGGATATTTTCAAGTATTTAGACTTAATATATTGCATTTTGTTCTCATAGTTTAATTTATTATCGAGAACAAGCTCAGTACAAGCAACTTATTTTAGCTTTTGTTGCTACCCAAGCTGGCTTAGCCTTATACGAGCTAACAGATCAAAGAATTAGGTTAGAAATGGCTTTAGACTTTCGCCTAAATATATAATCAGACTATTTCTAATACTAATTGTTCTCGGGTTTATATTGCTTTATCTGGAATATAAAACCTAGGAGCTAGATGTTCTATTTCCAAATTACACACCCAAACTTTTAAAATATAAAACTCAACACAGCCACAAAATAAAACACATTAACAGTAGTTTAAGAAACGTCTAGAAACACAGATTTTGTATTTAAATCTAAAACAGCACTATATATTCATCAAGATAACTATTCTCCTAAGATTTAAATGGACGAGATTTCAGGAAGATGATTTGCATATCATATCCTTCCTTTTAAGATGGATTAAATTGGACTAGAACATTCCTTATCTTAAAATGTATTTAATCCGTATAAAGGGGTTTCTATTTCCTTTGAATATACTCAAATATTATTATAGTTCATCTTTCATTTACTGAAACACAAAGGACATTTTTCTCTGAAATAAAATTGTTAATTGATTCACGCTACTTCACTTAATATTCTTTATTTTTAGTTGCCATAACCTTACTGCTGTTTGTCTGCAAGAGCATTTTATTTATCCACAAAATAATTATTATCATTGTGACGAATATTAAAATGTTTATGTTAATGATATTTTAATGTAAAAACATCGCATTTGTTTTTTGAATTTTATAATGTTTGTGACGTATAATTTCCTAAATCACTGAAACGATTTCATAATTTTTCCTTCAGCGGTTAGTTATTCCAGAAAAGCTTATATTATATTTTTCCTTTCAATTAGTCAGTAATATTTTAACCAAATAAGATTGACAGTCCTACTATATGTATTTAACTTATGCCCTAAACAAGTAAATTGAGTTTGATTTGAAATGCCTGATGTTTAAATAATTTTTTCCATATACTTTTTTCATGGCTACAATGACATTGTTTTGTTATGTCCAAAGTTTAATTAATGGCAAATTAAATATTATTTCTTTTATAAATGTTTAAAAGTTTTTCAACTCTCTTCTCAAAATTAATGAGGCATTTTATTTGTTAACAATTTAATTAAAATAAAAGTAAAATTCACAAAATAAAATGAAGCGTAAATTATTTTCCGCTAAACTAATTAACACTATAAGGTTAATGAGTTAATTGGTGACTGTTTGTAGTTATAATATGATACTTACTTAGAATATTTTGATATTGAGTTAGGTATGCAATGATTTAGGTTCATCTGACTCGATTTCAATTGAACATCAAATTATGTATAAATTGCCTTGAAAATTAAGAATTTTTTTTTTTTCAAAAATAAGTATTCTTTATTCTTGCCTTCACAACATAGTAATATTACAATTGTTTTGGGTAAGTAGCATTGTAGTTGTGAAGGGCGTGTCTGAGATAGGTCTGTTAAAGACCTGTAGTACGGATCACTAGACCCCCTTCACGGATAGCACTACTAAATATAGGTATAGTTAATTACAAACAATTTGCTTCACTAAGTTCTAACTTTTTAAAACGTGCTCAGTTATTTCAGTCGTGTTTGTTAATAAGTATGAAAACTAATTGCACACACTAAGTGGGTACAGTCTCGCACACAAGTCACGTAACTCGAGGGTACATTTATGTAGATAACCTCTTTGCTTTTAATTCTTCGAGGAAACAAGTTAATTACGAATGCCCATTATATACGAAGCTTTTCATCTATTTCATTTACGAGATAATGGATTACGTGTGTGTATGTGTGCTTTTATTGAATTTTTTTGGCAATAGCAATCCCGATATATCATGGAGTAAGGCGACGATTTTGGTATCTTTGAATTTTGCTGCAGAAGTTTCACTTTTGATACGTGTGCTCGGCACATAGTCTTTTTTTATTGATATGGCTGTTGTGAGCTAGTATAATATAGAGATATTTTTTTCAATAAATTTTGTAAATAGGAAAACCGTAAAAGAGACCTAATAAATACATACTAACGATCATTTTCATTTCATTCTTCATTCGAAATATTTGAAAGTCCAAAATATTATTCGCTGTACCGCAGTTTTTTTGAAATTTGTTCGTCGATGTGGAAGTGGAGCTAAAATATATATTTTAAAATTTATGTTCGAGTCGAGCTGGTTTGAATTTGCACATGTTTTGAGATGATATATATATTTTGTATGCTAATGGCATGGTAATAGAAGACTTAGGCTGCTGTTTTTATCTTGCTACTTACCTTTTTAGGTTTAGTTTTTAATGACATTGGGGTCAGTCATCGGAACAGGAGATTTAAAAGAAGGTAATTATGCCTTTAAAAAAGTGCACATTCTATTCTTTTCTCTTGCAGGCTGTGTTGCGGGCATTTTCCTGATGGAGGGCAGCTATTTACATTTTCCAAATTGATAGTATTTTGAGTCTGACCTTATACAGCGGTAATATTAGATTACACTTGTACGTAAGTACTTAACTATTTTCAAGTATAAGTTGAAACGAATTATAAAGTTAATTGAATAAATATTATTAATGACTTGAAATAACACAATATTTAAATTAACAGTTGGTCAACCTACAAATGTAAAATACAATCATAATATACTGGTCTCCATAAATACAATTAAATTCAATATACGAAAGGAGAAAAGAACATTTTTGTTCCTCTCATGGTTCCTATAAAACAATATCTATACACGATCTGTACGATGAAACATCGAGGATCCTTGAATAATTTAAGATTTGAGTGAACGATCAAAATTTATTGCTCTGCATGCGGGAACTTTCAGCATGGCGATTTTATCTTGTCGCATTGCGTATTGTTATTGTGATAAAATATGCATGGTAAGAACAGAAGGCTAAAATATCAGTATGATTTCCTGTATGAACTCATTATATTTAACATAGTATTATATTTAACTTTGGTAAGTTGTTATCTCTATCTTTACTAATAATATTATAAATCTAAAGAGTTTATATTTTGTTTGAACGCGCTAATCTCAGTAACTACTGGTCCGATTTGAAAAATTCTTTCGGTGTTAGATAGTCCATTTATCGAGGAAGGCTATGGCTATATATCATCACGCTAAGACCAACAGGAGCGGAGCAATGCGGGTGAGACCGCGGAGCACTGCTAGTCTTCTGTATATAAAATGAACCCCTATTTCCCTTGGTCACGGCATCACGCGTGAACTGCTGGGCCGATTTCGATAATTCTTATATTGATGTGTTCGTTATTGTCAGGATAAGGATGTTATGAAAGAAAACCTGAGAAATTTGCGCGTAAAAGTTAAGAAAATGCGAAAACTTAACGGCAATTTGTACTTCTCGGGTTTGACAATTGCGCGAAGATAGGACAACGTCTGACGGGTGAGCTAGTATCTAAGGCTAGTTAGTACATTATACTATTCGCCATTGATATCATAAAAATGTGTAAATTTGCAGAATTACAGTTGTTATTGTCGTTTATATCATTCAATATGCAATATTCAACAAGTAATTTTCTGTATACGTTTCGATAAATTAACTTACATTTTTGGCTTGGTATGTTTTAAATCAAATTATTTATCGAACCACAAACAATGTTTTAATTTATTTTACTTCATTTGAATATTATGGTTGTATATAGTCTTGGTATTTACGTTATATTTATACTTAGTAAGAAAGATTAAAGAGCATTTCGTAGTTTTAATCATTCTACTAAATAGATATTATCTACTCGTATTCAAATGTATATGAAGTCAAAAATTTGATAAGTTTTTTGATGTCTTCGCCTTAAAATAAATCTATGCAGTTTGGCATAATTTGGTGAAACGTTATTTAATATGAACAACCAATTTATCTTCTTATTATCAAACCTCAAACTATAGTTGTTCTATGTTGTATGTTGATGTTGATCAAGGCTAATAAAAATTGCAAACCCCTTTTAGGCTAAAACCCCGTTAATCAGGTATGTAGGTTAATAACAGAATAGTTCTCAGTATAAAGAGCTATTTTTAGCATATGGGTTAGAAGCTATTCACGCCTATTTTACTGATCGATTGTCCATACGATTTAGTATCTATGACCTACTAGTTTCTATTTGTAATTGAAACTAGGCATCAATGTTCATAGTTACATCAAGGTATCTATCACATACGATGAGGAGGCATTATGATGTGTATTGTTGGTTTATTGTAAAATTTATATACCTACTTACGTGAACCATAGAACCACTCTAAGCTGTTGATTTTGTATGTAATTTCATCTGATGCCTAAAATCTTAATGCTTGTTATATAACTTGGTAAAATGCCTAGTGAAGTTTAGGGAGTAGATAATATTATAAATATAAATATGTACATTATAACATTTTTATTTTGAGACATAAAATATCTGTAATCAATTTAATAAAAATTCAATTCAGCTGTTTTTTGAATGAATAGCCAATATCAAAATATCCATCTTATTCTTTAGTGTGATGCCTACTACTGTCCGAAGCTTTAGCATCCATCTTCAAAAACTGCCTTTATAATATTATACATGTATGACCAATTTGACATAATAATCAAAATGCTTACTTAGCTATATTATGATGCTAGTGAAAAGATTCCAGGTAAACAAATATTTAAAAACAGATATCGTCAAAACATACAAAAAGTAATAAAGAATTGAAAACCACATTTTTATGTAGTTGATTCATAAAAACCGCCAGATTAACACTTAACAAAATAAAGGTGATTATTGAAATTGCATTTTAATACATCTCGGTTTGTATGTGGTTTTAAATAACACACGCACGTCAGTGAAAATCAATTTATTCTCTTCATAAATAATGAACATAGTGAATTTTAAACATCTGCACGAAGTTAAATTATGTCCAACATTCAGTCATTTGCTAAACTAAAACATTGATATATTTTTGTTTCATGCTCATTGAGCAAACGCGTTTCAGCTACTGCATGTTTTTGATTGGTTGAATAAATAATATTATTTTAATCATAATATAATACAATATTAAGTTATTTTGTAAACTCAAGTCGCTAAAACATTTAAGTGTATAATTTCTGTTTACAAACATTAGTACCTATTAAACCTTTTCGATGTTTACATAAAAATCACTGTTCAAAGCTTTGTTTTAAATAAATAATTGTATCATATAATTAAATAAATAATGTATGTTATATAATCACAAAGTTAATATGACACAATAATATTTACAGTGCCGTATTCATATACCGTGAAATTGACCCTCGGGAATTTGAGAGATAGTCAAGGTCATCTTAATATTGGTGCTTATATTATGTTTTGTGATTATTTGATTTCATATATTACACATTCATAAAAGCAACCTTAATATAAATAAAACAAATTCAAGTAGATTCGAAACAAGATAAATGGAGTTACAGACCAAGAGCCAATTTTTCAATCATAATAGTTAAAAGTAGTAAGTACTTTATAAACAGTTTTAAGTAAAACAATATAGTATATTATTCGCGACTTTTAAATCCCTTTAGAACTCACATTGTATTGAAATACATGATTAATTCAGTTGGATGTTGTCATCACAAACACTATTAATATAAAATGTTAATATTAAATTATTGTGTTTTAATTTACTTCCAACATTTTATAAGTAAATGAAAACGTTGACTTTTCATGATACATCCACAGGTATTTATTTTGTATAATATTGTATCTCACATAAACTTATAACATGCAGTAGCTGGAGTAAAAACGAAAACTATACAATACAGTATCTATAATCTAAAATTATCAAGTGATATAAACAAAGGCAGTCTAATTAATCATAATTCTACCTTACACAGTAACTTTTACACTTATATTTGTTCCCTAACTATAAGACACGAAAAAGGCACTGTGTTTTTTTTTATTAAAACCTATTTTCTAGCACCTAGATTAAAAAAGTATACTCTTAATAAACATGTGTTATAATATATATATATTTTATATGTAACAATAAAAACACTTTATGAAAGAGATTTTTTTTCCTACAATTTTAATTACGTAAATTATATTATGTAGTTAAAGGCTTATTTGAAAACTCTTAAAATTTTACTATTCCTAAATAAATTTATTTCCTTTCCTTTGGATGTTCCTATTCACATTATTCACGATAAGTTCCCAACTGGACAAAGAAGTATAGAATTTATAAATATAACAAATACATAGATAATATACATATATCTCAATGTATTAAAAAAAAAAA
>CAJQZM010015994.1:0-25802 GCA_907164665.1 Colias nastes | reverse complement strand
TGTATTGAACCCTTCGAGAATAAGTCAAACTCGCACCTGACCGGTTTGTATAAACTTGGATCACAACATATGACATCATAACTTATGACTCATTTCATTAGTACAGTCAAGATATTTATGTTTATAACAACATATATTTCGTATAGTTTATTATTATAATCGTAATATAAATTGTATATTACCTGTTCGATCTAGTTTGCCGTTATTATGAATATTTTTTAAAATAGATTCAGATTCATAGAAGAATGGAATATTTTATAAACTTAGAACAATCGAGAAACAATTCATTTCATTTTTTTAAACAAATTTATTAAATAATTCAACTCTCTAGGAGTTCAAAGGATTTTTTTTTTTAGTAGTAATAGTCCGTATTATATTATCCACTGGGCAAGATCACCAATGGTAGAGACCAGAATTTTGGTCAATATGTACAACCAATAACCATGATAAAACAACTTCTTTTTAAAAGATAGCTCTCACGTAAAATGAAAGTTGTTGTATTATTTCTGATATATGTTGTTCTAATAAAGTTCGTTTGTTAAAAACACAGAAAAAATAAAAAATCATTTCTTAATCCCCACGTGTTTATATTCCTCAATATGCACGATATTTCATAGCATAAACTGTAGCAAAACAGATATTTCTCCGTTGAAACGGATGTCCATACGAACAAATCTGTCATCGTTTTTTTTTTAATAAGAACTAAGGCACATACATAATCCCGTTCTTGGATGGATGTTGCCATTCGACTGAAAGGGCATTATGGAGGCACAGACGGAACTTAAAGTGTTTTTTTTTGTGCTGTGTGTGTGGGTTAGAGTGTAGATGTCTAAGTTTAGAGTAGAGGGCGATTAAAAAAAGTGATGACATACGAAATTAGTGTAATCAACGAAAAGTCAACTAGCAATAAAAAAAAAACTTTTGGCCTAGAGAAAAAATTGCGTCAAAAATTCGGTACTTAATCGATTTCTTTTCTTTTTTTTATATATACATACTTACATGAAGAATATAATCAATTTTTCGATGACAAGTAAAAATAATAAAAAATGAAGTAAAACGTTAATAAGTTAGGAAATGGTTTGGCAGAAACTGTTACTAACATTCTTTGGTAAAGAAACTAAGTAATTCTAGGCTTTGAATTGATATTCTTACTAAGTTTTCCACTTACAAGATAATTTTGCAGATTTTCTATTAAGATAAAAAACAACTACATCTGATGGCTTATAATGACGCCAATCCTTTGCATTTTATGAGCATAGATTTAATATCGTTTGCAAGGCCCTTAGATGGCTTTATTAACTTTATCAAAAGATTAGTAGGTATCTAAATTAATGCAAAAAATAATAAACCTATTTAAAGATAATTTAATTAAAGTGACAATATTTGAGTACAAACTAACTAGCCAATAATTGAAATTTTAAGGAAGTTTTTCGTTTAAGTCAATTTTAAGTTTGTATGTCTTGAATAGCTTCCAAGGAATAAATAAAAAACGAAATAAATTATATACAAATAGTATGTAATATTTTCTTTCTTCTCCTGACAACTTTTTCTCTATAATCCGATCTTAATAGAGACGGATTTCTTTACCTCCTTCTAAATATCCACATTTAAAAAAATGAGCGTTTTGCCCTTGCCATAGCTTTTGCGATAATATCCAATCAGCTTCCGTCCGTAAGAAAAAAAAAAACAAAATTGTCAGTTTCTTGACAGCCAGGATTTCGACTAACATAAATCCGCCATTCACGCCACGCTGCACGCTCGTGCTTAGCCCACAAACAGCAATACGGAAGATCGAGATTAATTATTTATATCCTTTTTATATCACATCTCACCTCTGTCACACGTTTTCATCCGTCGGTGCCACATTCAAAGACACGTAGACGATTTATTGTATTGTATTTACATAATGATTAGGCTTCGGCACACGATGTACAGCTTCCTTTTATAATCATGATGAATTGCTGGTACATGGGCGATATATTTCAAACTATATGGTAAGATATGGATTGCGAAGTTTTTATGTACAATTGCGGTCCCTAATACAATGCGTGAGCTTTCTTGCTTGCCCATCCTATGTGTACGCTATTTTCTATATAAATAAAGAGTAATAAATATGTCGAAAAAACGGAATGGCTTCAACAAGTCAAGTATGTTTTTTAAATATTTATTGTATCTCGAGGATAATGGTAAAAACGTAAAGTTAAACAGAACGCAAAATAATACTAACTTGGTTTTGTCACAACTAAAAACGTTTGTGAAAACAATTTATTTAAATAAATTACACCTGACATTGTTGTATATTAAATTGATTTAGTTTAGACTAGAATATGTATGATTTAAGATTAGTAATAATAATTCCCTTACTTATCTTACACCTAAATTTTAGTTTTCATCAATAAAAACTATCTTCTCTATATACAAATCTTGTATAATTAATGTAGACTATGCTACACAACAATATAATGAATAATTGGTTCGAAATTATGTGGTTATCTTAGAATTGACATTATCAGTAATCCCGTAGTGGTTAATGGTTATGGTAATTCAAATTAATTCGGCACATAATCATATTGAATAATTTGCATATATTGTGATGCTAATATTTTAATTGCGAAAGTGAATCTTTTAGGTGACAGATTAGCTACATTTTTCATAAAATTATGCTGACATTTTTTGTAAATTAGTGGAATCAATGTTTGATAAATTATATAATTAATAGGAGTGGTTCTTGCAAACATTACATTGTAGTTATAAAAACAAGAATTGTTTTTTAATATACCTAGTTATTCAACTAGGTTTACGACAAAAGATTACACAAACGCTTCTTTATTAGCATCTACATATTAGGTATGTGACGATGTGTTTAAAGCGGGCTATGAACGTGCGTGCATTTCGTGGCGTTGTTAAGCTACGTTTATTTCATTTCAAAAATGGTGCATAATATTCATATTGTTCACTGACATGTGATGGATTTATATTGGATTTACATGGATTTATAACTTTTTTATGTCCTAAGGGACAACTGAGCTAGTGGGTCCCGTCGCAAAGGTACGACCTGTGCAAATACGTTGACAGTCTTAAAAGGGTAAAGTATAAGGAAAGGATTGTCGATGGGAAAAATAATTGAGAATAGACTAACATTTACATATTACTACTATTGTACTACTTGGCGCTGATTTGCTTTCAACATAGACTCATGTATTAATTACTGAATTTAAGACTGCGGTATAATCAAATAATCACTTTTAAAATAGTTTTGTTATTTTCTGCTCTCAAGCGTGTTATTACATATTTACTAAAACTTGTATCACGTTACACGTTACACTGAACTACATTGTATGGTATAATAATTTGACATTGAATAAATTGCATAGAACTTTATTGCACGTGTTGGAATAATTACACAATTTATGAGTCACAATAAACACATTCCTTATAAGTAGCTATTATTTACACGCGTATATATTAGACGTATATCATTGAGGAATTGTAAACAGAATAAGTTAATGTAAACTGCAAATCATGAGCATTCATAGAAATAAATCCCGGATTTATTGCTATACAATATTGTAAATACAAGTTTCATTGGATTAAAAGTATAAAACATAATGACAAGGATACTTCACTATCATACTTGTATGTAAAAATAGCTTTCAAAAATATCTCTATTAACCATGGGTTTACTATTGCAGTAATACGACCTCTTCAAACAAAATACGTTTGTAAAATATGACCCATTTGACTAAAGCGATATTTAGTTTAAAAACAATCAAAATATCACGTTTATTTTATCATCAAAATCAATATTACGAGGGTAACTGTGTTTTAGTCGTATAAGCGTTACACATAGAAGTTTTACATTTATCACAGCACGCATTTAATTCAAAGACAGCAAAATAATATTAAAATGCATTTCGACCCTTACTACAGAGACAGAATAAAATTCTTCGTCTGTAGACTGAAGTCTATAGTCCCAGTCTCAGAGACTAATTACAACCATTCTTGAGACAATAAACGTTCGTGCATCACCGGCCTTATTCAAAACACCTGACAAATAAAAGTATAGCAAAAAGTGAGGTACTCCAGACATGTTCAACGCGATATGACCCTCCTTTGACGAGGGGGTTATAATTTTTTTCTCATTCCCTGGGCATTTTTAAAGGGTTTTCAACTTTGCCAAATAGTCGCGTACTTGTGCGACAAAAGATTTTTTTTAACCGTCTACTTTCTGTTTTGCATGGACATGAATTGTTTAATATTAATGTGTGATTTTAAGCTTGGGTCCAAAAGACAATGGTCTTGAATTGTATATGAATACTTCTTTCTAAAATAATGTAACTACTTATTTTTTATGGAAGGTTATTAATAATTTTTTGAAATAAGTCACAGCAAAAGTATCACTTTCTATGTAAAGCAAAGAATTATTTATCTTTTTTTAGGAAATTCTTAGAAAATGAGAAAATATTTAGTTAATTATGGCATTATTTTATTGGCAAGGTTTGTCATTTATTTAACCGCTATTGTCCTAGTTTAAACATCCACCATTTAACTCTAAACGGAATTCATCCAAAATAAACCTACAGTGCACAATCAAAAAAGTATTACAAAACAAAATTACGTGCACGCAAATCTGATCTTTATTCCCACGCTATTACACTACAATATCAGTTGAGCAGATAATTTTTCAGCATTAAAGTTGAAGAAGCCCTTACAATTTGTCTGGATCTTGAATACAAGTATGGGGCGCCATTCATTTTGTGCTGAGGCGTCGAGAACAGGAGGGGATTGCATGGCCGCCTCGATTTTGTGACGTCAGCGCTTTTAAAATAGCCAAAATATGCATGAGATATTGGAATACACTTTAGGGTTTACAGAAGATGTTATAGCATCTATTATTATATTATGATATTGGTACTGAAATGTATAGGTGTATATTTGAAATGATTTTAATTGATAATGCTGTATATTTTAAAATTTTCTTTTTTTTACAAAAAAGTAATTGGAAATAATCGCATAATATTACCCTCTCTAGCGCAATCGGTCAAGCATTCTCAATTTATTACCCGCTAGCAATCTTTACTTATTCATACATCCACGAGGAAACGCATTAATACTAACAACAACGAATGCGTTTTGCAAATGGCAGCTAATGCAATTCATATGTTTGCACTTTGCGTTTAGACTTTAGAAGTAAACCAATTAGTGTCAACTGAGACAATCGCGAACACATTGCACCTGCGCACGCGACGATTCAATGGGAATTTTGAAATTAATTAATAATTAATTGCATTTTAATTGCCGCTCGATAAGCAATTTGAATCTCCAGATAGCCCTGAGTTATGGCCTTTTGTTGGAGCATCGATTAACGATAATCTGACTATCGCAAATATATTTTCCAGTAATTTTTGCAACGATCTTATCTTACGTTCATACTACTGTTTATTTTAGATTGCGATATTTGTTCATTCGATAGCAATAATTTATATAGCTATCTTCAAAAGATAATTAGCACGTACACACGGAAAATTTAACACTACCAATTCATACGGTTTTTATCATACAAGTAACAAATACAAAGGCCTTTTAAAACCACCTATAGGCTATAGGTCTATGCAGCTGCAATATTCGTAACAAAGATATAAAACCTACATGCTTACATTTCCTCATTTAGCATTCCTATTTTCTTTTTCACTGCATTAATTTTTCTTTTTAAGTTATTTCGCAGCTCTTCAAAGGGCCATTATACTTGTAGCCTCCTAGCAATGTTGTACTCATTAGATTTCTTGGCGAGATATGAGGGATGAGGGCTCAAGCTATACTGGACGGGTCTGTAGTAGGTAAAAACAAAGCCACTCGCTCATTTGCGCCTCTTTAAAAATGCAAGTTGTACCAAAGACTGCAGACCTCGCGATTTCAATGTTTACACGACCCTTTTGAATATTTGGCAAGTAAATTAAACATCTTTCCCGCATAATTGCCGGGCTTTTGTGGGCTTGTATAATCTATGAATGAGCTCCAAATTTGACATTTGTATGGGATGTTTCAGCTTTTATTTTTCAGCTAAGTTGTTGAAATGAATTGACAAAGCGAGTGGTAAATAAATAATAAAATAAAACTCTCTCTTCATATTTCAATGAAATTATAACTATTCGTTCATAAAAAGCGTTAATTGAAGTACACTTTTTATTTCAATAATTTCAATAGATTGAATAAGTTGGCCTTTCAAAAGATATTTTGTTATTAATCAATGTAAATCACAATTAAACTGAAATTACAGGAGACCGTTAACGAATACGAATAATTAAAAAGTGCAGTTGAATTAATTATGATTTTTTGATGATACATAAATATATATACCAGCTTTATGTAGATATATTTAACCCTGTATATTTTCAACTACACAATTATTTGAAAATACAAATAATTATTATTAATTATGTGAATAATTATCATGTAATTATGAAGTTTCAATAATGTCTACATATAGTTAAGTCTAATCAGAATATAGCTAAGTTTATTGCTAAACTATAGACATGCAGTACCATCATTACCCGGTACCATCACCAAATAAGACGATCGAAAATGCATAACCAAAATACACAGCCATTAATATAACACTTCTACGAGAACAAAGCTATGACAAATCGCGCGAATCTCGAATAAAGCCCAAATTGCGTGTCGGACAGATTATGTCGGATTCTTTCATTTCGGGAATATTATAATGGAGGGAACAAAGAACCACCCTAACCCTTGAAACCCACCTGCTGGGAGCAATTCTTAGCTAGATTCTAACCCCTGTATTGTTGATTAATACTTTGTATCTTGAAATGCAGGTTGCGTTTTCCTTTTGGGTGGAAGAAAGTGTTATCTTTTTGTACACACTTTTGTATTTGGAAATTTGCATGCGTTAGAACCAAATTGTAACAAAATATACGAGGAAAAAGTCCACAAAATAGAAATTGATGTGAACATACTTAGGTACGGCAGATAAATGTTAAATCTGTTTTATTGTTCAGTTCTATTTTACGAGTATTTTGCTCTAGGTGTATTTTTTTCTTTACCAAACTGAGACTTTTTATTCGTATCTGTCAGGCAATAAACAACCAAAGAAATTATTTGCCAATTGCTTCATGTTACAATTGCAAAATCAGTACTTATGAATGATAATCCAAATGCTTCCGCAAACGCTAAAAATAAAACATTACCAAGTAACAAGCAGGCCTAGGAGGTGCCACCCTCGGAGGCTCCATTTTTCACAATGAGTGCGAAGTCAGGCGCGCCGTGATCTTGCATGGGGACGCGGCAATCCCGCCTCATAAGGGTTTACTGCTACTGTTTGCTGCCGCCCTGGTGCATGTGAATATTCATTTCACGACACTTTTAATTCAGTGTCTATCATACGTAGTACATACATCTCAATGGTGTCTATGCATTTTCTTCGTTTTCATTTCTTACTGCATATTTCAACGTGTATTGGACTATGTGATAAAATAAATTGGTAGACATTAGATAGGTTTATTAGGTTTATTTTTTATTATTTCTTTTTTATAGGTATTATTTACTACTACTGTCTACTGCCGCCCTGGTGCATGTGGGATGGAATATTCATAATCATTTTACCAACGACACTTTTAAATATGCATTTTCTTCATTTTCATTAATTGCTGCATAAATTTAATATGTATATTAAATATGTACCTATCAGACAAAATAAGTAAAGGTATAAAAATAATAAATATTAAAATGGCTATTTAAATAAATAAATAAAAAGTTATATAGAAAGTCAAATCATACTTGAACTTGGAAAATTGCTCAAAAGATTTAACTAATATTAAATACTGTATGATAATATAAATAAACGAAATATTGAAAATCATGCTAGTATCGGTTTACCTTCAGCACCAGTACATTCTGAACCCGATAACATCACGTTAACCCAACGCAAGTGACCATACATTTTCCAACCTAAAAAATAGAACATAAAACGAAGAAAAACAAAGACCGCCGCGCGTATAAAAGAAAAACCTTTACATTCCCCACGGCTCTTATTCCGTCGCGAGAGTGTATCTTCTGGCCTCTCAACGCCTCTGATCTGAGATACGGCATGTTCCTAATTTTGAGACTCTCTTCAGTGCATAGAACACGTTGTAGGCGTCTAATAGGTTTTGTTTGAAGTCTAGACTGAATGTGGCGGGAAATTATGGACGATGTTTTGGCCTGTTTAAACTATGCTTTGGGGATGTGTGAAAATAGATTGATGCTCGCTCGCAATATGAAAATGGTTGAACTAAAGGTAAGTGTAAAAGTTAAAATATTAATTATTAATTTGTTGTTAAAAATTATGAAATATTAATTTGTAGTTCATTATTTTGAAAATTCTTTCACACTTTGATATAGGCTTTCTTCTTATGTGTTTTAATCCCTGACCAGTTCAGGCAAAACGCTTGGGAAACAAGTTCAGAACACGCTGAGAAATCAATAAGAATTTTAATAAGAAATTTAAGGAGCACTATAGACAATGAAACATTATTTTCGACTTTCGAGGCATATTATTCTGTTACACTAACTTTGGGGTGTGAATACTAAATGTAATGTTTTGCGAAATTCGAGTCCCAAACACTGGAATGGCTCGACCATAAGCATTCTATCAGTTATCTGTACAATAACGTAGGTTGTAAGTGTTAGGCTAATAGCCGACATATACGTAAAGCTGCGAATAGAAATATCGTTACGATATTTTGTTACCGACACGATTTATCGTAACCGCAAATGTTATTTCGCTAAAGGTTTCCGATATTTTTAATGTCTGTCACGAATAAAAAAATGCACAACACTTTTTTGTTTTGAAATTGTCAATTGTATTTAATTGTTTGTTTTCAGATAAATTGCCACACAGTCTTACATTATTCATGAAACTTTTGTTAAACGGGCACCTGATCGAATAAATAAAGTTGTTTATAAAAATAACAGAACATAAAGGTTCATTAATAAAAATTGGGTCGTAATAACAAGAATGAACAATGGTGATAGAATTTTATGTGCTTGTCATGTAGATGAATGTTAGTCCTATAAAATATTATGTTTATGAAATTCTTTGAGACGTATCAAAAACAATTAACGCCATTCAGAAATTAAATAACAAATGAATAGTTAATAAACAGAATATTGCAAGTGAGCGTAAATTTATTTGGACAAAACATATTGCTCTTTCTGACCGTGTTTTTCGTACCTATATAAATCGTACGTTCATACTTCTATGCCAATTTTAGAATATCGTAACGACATTTTGTAAATCGTATCCTCCTTAATATTCTATGTTAAACACTGAATAAACATGAATGGTAAGTATTTACGAGGGACGCAATAACCATTTCAACGTCTCGCAAATTTATCGAGATACAATAACGAATTCTTCACCCACACGTAATAATTTTAAACGTCATAATAGATGAATAGGGCTCGTAATTATCTATAAAACAATAGATATACATCCAGCTGTTATTGTACATAAATATGCAAGAAGCAAGCAATTAACGTTTCTTAGGTGAGTGATTGAAGAACGGATTAGATATTACATTGCGAATATGTTTAAAATTTATTTCTACGAGTCTTTTCAGTCTTAAAGTATATGAAATTTTAATACGTAATACATCTGCAATACAATATTAGGTATAATACGGCTTAAAATACTCATATAAATGTTCTTACTACTGATTATTACGTACGTAGTTATAAGACAATCATTCGAATACGTTTTTCTTTAATTTTTAAACAAATGGAAATGTTTCTTGCACTCCGAGTCGATTCTTCGTTTAAAACTAGTCGTAACGATATAAACGCTCTCGGTTGAAAATCCTTATATTCATGATATTATTGTTCTTATTTCGTAATATTAATTTTGACAGCTCAGTGATTGGTGGAGGCCTGATTATATGCAAAACAGAATTAAATTATTGCATATTATTTTCAAGGTAGGTAATTACTAAGTCCCTTAATACTAGAAAATAGTTTAGTTATCAGATAGATAAACAAATATTCGTAAAGCAAGCAAGACAAGAGGAAAAAAAACGTCATTCATGATATAATAGTGATCAGGCTAAATTGGTTTCTTTTCCATAAAATAATATCTACTTACTTGAACAGCGTCTTAGCAATTCTTAGAAATATACTATTACAGCTTGACGATCATAAGACCCTCGACAAGACGACCTTGTCGAAATACACTCCAAAGGTCTCAATTCTAACAAACCTAACCTTCCATACT
This sequence comes from Colias nastes, assembly GCA_907164665.1. Lineage (NCBI taxonomy): Eukaryota > Metazoa > Arthropoda > Insecta > Lepidoptera > Pieridae > Colias > Colias nastes. Next base: position 15,538 of record CAJQZM010015994.1, on the reverse strand, counting down.
AATTACATTACTAGTGTTGGGCTCTTGATTCTCACGGTGCGTGATTTATCGACTAGTGATGTGACGTGGGCGGTGTTGCAATCGGAATGTCGATAACACGTAATTGTTGTTTCGTTTCTGTGTTTGTCTTATTCGATTTATTACTGTGAATTCGTCGATCAATGGCATTTATCTATTGCTGATTGCGCGTGAATTATATGCTATCTGTTAAACACTTAACGACAACAAATTGCCTAAAATGGATTTATTGATAGGCATATTTCAAGATAATGCCTGTTGCTGGATAATTAGGGAGATAAAGGTTAGATTAATCAGTAGGTGATTTCGAGATATCGATAGCATTATGATCTATATTAAGATTCAAAGATATATTAATAACTATTATATTATTATATAAGTGTCTACGTCATATAAGCCTAATAATCTACTATAGACAATGATATACAATTTTAGATGAAGTTAAGCTATGTATCTTACCCAATCTGCGAAAAAGTTTGGCGGAGAAAAAGACATGCAGATGGAAAAGTTTCATCTTCCAGTTTTTTTTTTTTCATTTTGCTCTATCATATAAATATTACAGATTTACATATTGTAATGTAAATTCAAACATCTTGGCTGAATAAATTATTAAGATGACACAATCTTCTTAATCTTAATAATATTTCAATTTAATAGAAAAAATCCCAAAATACTCGTAAGTAGGTACCCTAGAAAACTCTACATAAATTTGCTCTTCATCCTACATTTTACACGTTAATTTCTTCCAATTATAGAACTTCCAATTGTAGACTACTAATAAAATTCAATCATAACATAGATAGCTATCGCATATAATTTCAATGCGAAATCTATTACAATATAATATAATCGAGTTAAGAGCCACTTATTAGCATATACGTGGGCAAACCGTCATGTTTTTCGAAGCTTGTATTTTTCATGTCACTCATTGATTATTAATAACTTCTTGTGTTTCTTGTAGCTTCTATATTAATCTACTAGCTTTCCGCCCGCGGCTTCGCCCACGTTTTTGAAAGAAAAACCCGCATAGTTCCCGTTCCAGTGGGATTTCCGGGATAAAACCTATCCTATGTGTTAATCCAAGTTGCCCTCAATATGTGTGCTAAATTTCATTGAAATCGGTCCAGTAGTTTATGCGTGAAAACCATACATACATACATACATAATTACAAACCTTTCCTCTTTATAATATTAGTATAGATATGTAAAGTCACCGACCGCGTCTGTCTGTCTGTTATTCGCTAAATGCTAATCCAGACCATATTATGTTGACCTCGTCTATGTAGAAACTATTTTCTGAACCGGTGGTTAATAATTTGACGATTCAAAAGCATTTATAGAAGAAGATTTATATAATAGATAAATGTTTGGGTCTCTGTTAATTTTATGGAAACAGTAGAGTTCGAGATTTATAATTTACGATATTTATTAAGGTTTGGTTTTTGATAATGTTACTGTCTCACTGTACACAAATACGTATATCATAACATTATTATTTTAATATTGTATCTATAAATATTTTAGTAAAAACACTATTAGAAAGAGTATTTCGTGTTTGACTTTGAAACTATTTCACTATTTCAAGTTGTTAAATGCAGCATTTAATATTTTTTTTCAGTTACTACCAACATTTAGCATAATGATAAGTCAACACAAAGCAGGGTTGTCTAACCATTATTCTCGTACCTATTGTAAGACATGTGTGTGTAAGACGCCGCCCATACGACATGTGGAGACACCCTTTCTGCTATTCGCGGATTTTTCGCCGATTTTTCCTTATCTTTAGGGAATGAGACGAGGTAGGTATAACGTACGCGGGATTGACAGTATAGATGTTCCTATACGATGTATGTTTCACATGGCCTATCGGAAAAGGTTTAAAGTCAATAGGTACTTATTATGGATTTCAGCTAGCTAACGGTACACTATTTGAAAATATGTAAACTATATTTTATATATTATCAGTCGTTATTTCTTCCTTGTGTATTGGAAACGCATTATAAAAAGTTCTGTTTGTCTATTCATAGTTCACCATCATCAGGAAGTCATAATAGATTTTTACCAACGCATAGAAACGAAAAGCCTCGTCGTATTTTTCCTAGTAATAACGCTTCAAAAATAGACAATGTAGTATCATTTTTACCGGCTCCGTTTAAGTTTTATCTATAAATTTTACACGACTAAAAGGTCATTCAATATACATGCCACTTTTATAAAAATGTAAAACAAATATTTAAGCTAGCAACACAGTCACATTGAATTTAATCTATAATAGAGAAACACGTTCTATTACAGTGTATATATCTATGATTTTTCAAATCAACGTGTTAAATCCATTACTTTATCCATGATAGTACAAGATACAATCTTAAGTAAGAAAACATTAGAACAATTGGATGACATTTCTCGCTTTAAGGATTATTTATAATCTAATCGTATTGGCCAACGCGGAACACTTAACTGGCGTTGTTCCGATTGTAGCAGCGATTAATCTGGACCCGAACGACCTTTTAAATGTTAAACTAAGTGTACATGAACCTTTGAAAAATCTAGTTCACAGAGAGACCCAGGAACTCATTGTCTTGTGAGAAAAGTTGAGAGAAAACGTGGGGAATGTTGGTATAGGTTAACGTTTTGAGTCGAAATGAGTTTCCGATTTTGCATCTCGTGTTTGATTACTTAACTATAGGTACAAATATGTACCTATTGATCTATGTAGTCTAGAAAACGGGCAATAGATTTTTTAAATCAACGTTATACGATTACAAACAGATTACCAACATTTAGGATCACGTTAAAACGATCACAGTTTAGCCAAAGTAGCAAAAAACCATTCGATCAATTCCTTAAAGATTTTATAAACTATGCAATTGCTACTACGCGTTAAATATTTCAATTTTTATCTCTTTGCTATAGAAATTTACATTTCACATAATCATACGTTATGTTAATTAAAGCAGTGATAATCTATAATATAGACAGAGATAATGACAATGATACCTACTGATAATAATATAGTATCATATCATCTGAAACTATGGTTCCTCTTCTCTTAATAGATTTTCATAATATAGATGATGCGCTTACTCCCACAAGATTATACAAAACCACACAATCCGAAAACACCCCAAATATGATAATAATATATGTTTTCCAGACCACCACTTAACAATAACAATGCACCGCCCACTGGCAGGAATATTAAAAACCTCTTAGCGCTATCGACGTGATTTCATTTTCTCAATATTCCCATATTTTTTATACAGATGACATATCATAGCGAGACCGACACCGTCCAAACGAATTTTTACCTTATCTCTACCGCAAAGGGTGCAAATTCAAGTGTACAAAGCAATAATCCCTCTCCGTGATTCCATACGATTTCACCGAGTAATGATTTGCTTCATAATGAGAGACGCGAGAATAATATTTCGAGGAAAGACATGGAATTAGGTTACTGGAAGTGCCACAAATATTCTTGTCTTTATTACAATGTTACGATCAATCACGCATTACATAATTCATTGTAATTAAACCTATATAAAACGTGATTTGTTCATAATTTAGAAGTAGGTACTATCCTCGTTAAACGAAAACATTACCGCATCTAGCACAGGTAAAAATACAAATTCTTTCATATAAAAATAACAAACAGTACGACAGATGTGTTTCACACATTTCACATTCACACTTATAATCGTATTTTAAAACAAGATAGTACAATATTTAACACGTTCACTGCGGGTCACCCACAATCGGCCTGGTGCTGTGCCAAATCACTGTGCGCGTGGAAAAAACAGGTCTTTCTCGCTTGTGCGGAACAGGTTTTCTGGGCATTTTTACGAGCATGATAGAGACAAATATAGTTTTCGAATTGTGACAAGAAACGTAGTAATATAGGCAGTTTACTTACGCGACAGGTCGTTTTCGACCTCCGCCGCACAGGACTTTAAAAATGTTACCTCAGTGCGGGAGCGGGCCTGTTTCGGTGGGTGACCGGTAGCGACCTGTTGCCGCACTGTGCAGATGCGTACGCGTTGAGCCGCCAGTAGTGTTGTGCAGTCAAAAGAAGGACGCGCGCTCATCGACTTCAAAATGGCGCATCGTAAAAAAAAATAACGCTAGAAAATGTAAGTAATAGTGATACTGAAGACGATTACGAAGAGACTAAACGAATTAAATACAGGAAAATATTTCAAAAGCAAGAACCAAAGCCATCCACCAGCAAAATCACAATTTTAGAAAATAAATAATCCGCCCAGCAAATTATAAACGCCAAAGTATTCTCGGCGACGACATAAGTGACGAAGAATTTTCCCTAAAAGAAAAAAATATGACTACCCTGACTATGACTGAAATATGACTACCATTCTAGAAATGATATTTACATCAGTCCGAGTGGAACAAAACTTCGTCATGTTATGTCAGGACCATGATAACTCGGTTACGAATAATATCGTGGTAAGAACACATTAGATAGTTAAAGTTAATTAGGTATATAAAAATAATTGTATTAAATTTTGTTTTTAATTACCTACTTACTATGTTTGGCTTAGTGCTTATAAGATTTAAATATAATTAATGACTCGATATTTTATTTTCTTTCACTATCCCATCACTATAAAAATTACACTTTGGTGCGGGATCAGGCCTTGTCGGCCTGACAATTTCGATTGCTAATTTCTCAATTTCTGTTTAGAGAATCCAGGGGCGGGATCAATGTATAGACAAGTGATTCATCAAGATTTCAAAACTGTAAAAAAATCATAGATACTTTATGGGTTGGCTAAGATAATAGAGCTTTAATACTTCTCAGAGCTGTCGTGTCGAAAGGGCCTGCCACGCACATTAAGAAAGTCAAGTGGGTGCTTTTTTGGACTGCCACCGCACCAGCTGAAAGTCATTGTTATTTTTTACGCAGTGAACGTGTTAAGGCGTGTATCATTTACGTGTAATTATAAGAGACATGCCACACTCCACTTACAATAAACACAATCTTATCCACGATACACACATTTAATTGTACGCTATCACTTTATTTCATTGTGACCTTTACGTTATGAATTAAGTTATTACTGTGGACTTATCTTAATTTGAAACAGGCCACGTAATACGATATATGTTGTATATATTTTGATTATTTATTTAACGCGTAATTAATGACATCAAAACACGAGATTGTATGACCCTATATTTTTAATATTTTGACATTCATTATTTTTAAATAATTATAACTGTCATATTGGACTGGCAGAATTGATTATATTACCGTCATTTATTTTTATCAGGCTGTAATGACTTTTAACAAAAAATATGATATCAATTTAAATCGAATAAAAAAATAACTATAGATTTACATTATACTCTTCCAACTCTTAATAATAATTTGGCTTAATAAGATTGTCTTTATTTTATTTGAAATGGCTCATCCAGTATTAGTATGACTCTTGATAAGGAAAACTGGCGTTCTTCCGAAGTTTATTATTGCTGTTATTGCTTCCACACGTCAAACAGACTTCTTATACATAATACTGGGCTCTCGTAATTATGAGTAATCTTATTTTTTTCATAAAATTTATTATGTCATGATAAAAACTTTATACACTCGACTAACAAAATTAAAAGCTCCATTTTGTTAGTAAAATTTAAATGTTTTATGTCAACTATAGGAAATAGGATTAAGACCAAATGGATTCTTATATTATAATCTGATGATTTAAAATTTATAACAGTGTATAGAAAAACAAGCTGTTAATCAGCCAGTTAAATATAGATTTGTTGCTAAAGTACCAGATTTTATATACTTCGTAATACTTGTATTTATGTGACTTTAAAATTTTGTATAACCAAGGTTTCAAGTTTATGTACTATCTACGGACCTACAAATTATGAATTTACCTTGTAAACATATTGCATTATTTTTTGTGAGAGAATTATCTTATTATCGTGGTTACTTTAAATATCAATGTAAATTGGAGCACTCAAAAATCACCAGTAAAATTGCTCCATATCACGACACGATATTAAGTCTCACGACATCGCTACGATAATAACCATTATCGTTGCGACATCTTGAAAATGATGCCTCACTCATTCATAAATGAAATATTTGCTCCGATTAAAGGGCATACAATTTAATTAAAGTTTTAGAAAGCATTGAGACGTTCCTTATTGAAATAATGTTTTGTTCAATCAATAGTCAATACCCTACTTCTATTACTCCATGGTTTTTCTAATGAACTAGAACATTGCGCTATTCAATTCATCTCAATAGACGTTTAATATAAAACCTCCTTTATAAGATATAAAAACAAAGCGTTTGAAATGCGAATAACCTCCTACATTTATTTTTATTTCGTCTTTTCGCTTCTATTAAGAGAATATACTTTCATTTGAGTGCATATTTTTCATTTTCAATAGACTTCCTCTATAAAGAGATTTCTCACGATATTTAAATACGTTTCATGTTTCAGTATTTAAACACGAAACTTAATAAAAATGCTTCTGGTTTGAATAAATTTATCGTACAAAACACTTTTCAGATTGCCAATGATAGAATCTGTAGAAAGACTTCACATCTTTAGATTTTGCTTAGGTTTAAAGCATTTATTAGCACAATAGTTTCATTTTATTTAGCATAAAAATTCCATTGAAAGTATGCACAAATATTATTCATGGAATAAAAGCGGTTAGACATTTAAACTCAGTCTATCTACACATTTATCCTCGTATCTAGATATTATTTATTCATAATTCAAAACATAACATGCATTTGCTCCAATACATTGCAGTGTTGCAAGAACCTTTCCACAAATGTCACGATTGACTTGCCCTTACGTTTTGCATATTGTCTTGTCATACATATAACTAATGCCAGAGAAATAACTAACTACCCACGCACGCTCATACAAACGCGTGGGCGAGCCATACAAAAACAAACGGTAGCAACTTTCATCTCATTATTGTTAAAAACGGCTGCATTACAAACATTCAAGTATCATAAGACGGTTACATTTTTCATAAAATATGTCGAAATACCTCCCACACGACCCCGAGGCATGACGTAACGAGTAACAACGTATGGGAGACTCTTAACTCGAAAGGTGCTCGAATAACTCTTTTCCATCCCTTTCTGAAACACAAAAAAGATAGAGACGCCGATAGCGCAACTCCGTCATATTTTTCCCTTTACCACCCTCAGCATCTGAAGCGTTCTTTTATATAAAAGAGGTTCTTGAGAAAATAATAACGCGACTGCTCAAAGGGCACCCAACTTTCTCTGTTTCGTGCTTTGATTTTCGACTTCGCAAAGAATTTTCGAGACCACAAAGGGATCGTACGGGATATTAAGCAAGGATTTAATTTCTAATTTATTACATTATTACGTGTATCAATAATTGTTTGCTTAAAGGAATTTTACGAGCGATAAAGTGCTACACTCAAGAGCGGGCGCTTTCTAAAAGTAAATTGGTTTAAGCTGGGACTCTTACAAATTACTGGTTTACATGCAAACCTCTTTATTTTATACGCATTTAATAGCGAAAAATTTGTTACTTTGGAAACAAAGGTTTTATAGATCTATAAAAGTGGCTTTTGACAAACTTTCTTTAAAGTACACTGTCTTATGAATTTTAAAACATTTATTCTCGGAGTTAGATAATAATATTTATATAGGAATTATAGGCAAGATTTATATTACTTCATGATAACATATTTAAATACGCTCATTTCAGTTATCATGAATCAAGTTATTTCAAGGAAAGTGATCAGATAAGTTACTTAAAATATTTTCGAAATATAATATTCCATTTAAGGAATTTAGATATATTCAAATATTTTTTTCTAATCACCCTAATAATAATTACAACAAATTACAACAATTTCGCGACAATGCATAAATAGCGTTTCATTGTCAAACTTGGAAAGTTGAATTTTTATTCTCAGTGTGTACATGTACCTACATATAGGGCAAAGTTATTTGCCTCCGCTTCTCTTCCGTCCATTCCCCCTCCTCCCATTTCCGGTCTCACCCTGACCTCGACCACTCGAAAATAGACTCTACACCACACACACTGAATCCATAATACGTTGACAAAGTACAAGCTATTTTTCTTGAGCCTCCCGAAGGAACGCGCCGACACCCTTTAATAGAGAACTCCGAACTTTAATAGCACGACAATAAGATATAAATCAGAGCGCGTTCATGAGTCTAGTTACGTCATTATGTCCCCGACGTGAATCAGGGGGTATACGGACCGTACGAAAAACATATTTTTCAGATAACGACAATAAGAAGAGAAAATATTCAGATAGAAATTCCCCGATACGGCGCGGCGCGTCGGGTGCTCTCATGTAGAAGATATTAAGGGGGCGTGCTACTAAGCGATATTTTTCGACATACTTTACTTTTATTGCTTACTCACGATATCGGATACCGTTTCTCGTATATCATTCTTGGAGAAAATCTCATTTCCAACAATAGAAAAGTATTCCTTGGTTCGAGCGAAGGGTAAATTATGAGCGCACGCCATTACGGAGTACTTACTTAATATGTTTTAAATGTTAAAATTCAACGCAAATCATTTGAAATGTTTCTATAATAGCAAATACGCACAACTTTAATGTAACTCAACAATTGCAACTGTTGAATAACCCAAGCTTGAGTCGCCGTACTAACAAAAAGGGGCAGTCACAAAACACGGTATTTTAGCAAAACAAAAAGTCTGATGAATTACTGAAAATTATTATACGATGAGCCCAGCGGGGTATTAAGTAACGCGATATTACCATCCCTCGGAAAGAGACAACACACTGATTAAATACTTAATTAGAGCAGGACAGAGATACAAAGGGGACGAACTTGTCTAAAGGACATTGGCCTCTAGGGCACGCGACCGTTGATTCTGACTCCTTTTTAATTCTTTTTTATTAATTACACTGCAACCGAGCCCTTTTAAACGTTGGATATATGAAATGCTAGCAATGTCACATAAAACTTGTTGTTGGATATTAAACCCGTATTACATCGAGGTTTTAACTTTAACTCTTTCATACAATTAAAATTTTATACTAGAAACCAAACCAATATGACCAATCACCATTCAACGAACACTAATTGCTCATCAATTTGTCATGACTATGAAAAAAAAATTAATTAAGAATGTTACATCTTATTAAAGGTTTATTAAAGTATTGAAATAACCTTATTGTTTTAATCATAATAACTACCCATTGCATTTACACTCTTGATACAATCACGCTACAACAGAATTTAACGTAAAAATCCCAAATTATTTTCCAGTACAAACTCAAACAATGCATTCAAAGATAATATCTCACATCATAAATAATATTGTAGAAGCACAAAACAACTATCAAAACTCACAACTCAAATCATATCACAAGCACAAAAGTATCAAACCACTTCAGTCGCGATACATTTCTTAAACGCTTCCTTCGTCTCATTAAAGACCTTTTTCTCAGCGGCTCCCGACTTAATGGGCAAAGTAGTCATTTAATGTAAACTTGGCAATGAATACTGAGGGGAAACTCAAACTGGGTCGGTCCTTGCCTTAATTTTTTTCACCAAGGTCGTTTATAATCAATACTGGGGTGTTTTACGCCTACGAGTAATTAGATATTTGGGCTATCGATTTTGAGGTAGGTTATGGTCGTAATGAATTTTGATTCGGTACGCGCTTTGATATTTGAATGGGAAGTTGGAGAGAAGAAAGATTGTTGTGTACGTTTGTCAGGTTTATAAAAACTGATGTTGATTAGAAAGAATAGTGGATCTTAGTTTGATCCCTGTTGGATAATAATTAATAAAAATCTCTACCTTTTAAGATCATATTTTAGGCACTAGATTTTAATCAGTACTTCTTAACATACGTAATATTTTTATTTACGTTCGTGAAGAAATATAAATATGATTTTTATCTCTCAAATTATCTGCGTCTCTTGAATATTATTTTTGAAATAATTAAAAATTAATTTATAGTTATAGGATAATATTTGAATACTAGCTACTAACATACGCCTTTTATCTTCACCAATTACATGATCAAGTTATGGATATAACAAACATCACACACAAAGACTTAGCTAGAACTGGATACCGCAAAGTATACTAAAAATCATGTCGTAGAGTTGGTGCATTGCTCCAGCTTATGACAATGACAATAATAAAACTAAAATTAATTTTTCTCGCGTATCACGTTATAAACAGTTAACAGTTTATATTTTTACAGTGTGGCAAAAATGTGGGTTTCCGTATTTAGTAAAAAAGTTACATTTTCTATGAGGCAACGACGATAAACGGAAAATGGAAAAAAAATATTTTTAACTGAATTTCCGTTTAACCACACAATATGAAATATAACTCAAACCTAAAAACCAAAAAAAATAAAGATAAAACCGGCAAAATATATATAAAATTACAGTTATCGAACACGAGGTTTTACTTTATAGAATACAATAATAAAGAGGCATCTAGAATCCCGCATCTATGGCTAGAATTGTCATATTATGCAAATCCTTACTAATATAATAAAACTCTAAAAGGAATAGTAACTGTTGGTTTATGTAATTTCTTGAAATAAAAAAAAAATTGGTTGTCTGTAAAGTCGGTTTACTGACGATAGTTGAACGTGACAACGTCCGATTGTGCTTCTTTGTCGCTCGTTCCGCGCTCTCGCTCGCACTTCAAGCCTTACATGGAACGCCTCAGATGAGTCAGAGCGAGGTAACGCCGCATGAGTCATGTTTTTTCGTGCGTGCAGCCGGCTTTATCGAATTATAAGACGTTGTCACGTCAAAAATGAAAGTCCCCACTAGGCATATTTTTAAGGATGCTGCTTATGTGTTATTGGTTTTAATTTATAATATCTACATGATAATAACTAAGTAATATAATTATAATAACAAGAAAACATGTTTTATAAGCTAAGAGCTCAATACAGTATGTGATTTGAAACTTTATTCCAAAGATTATAACTATTTACGTAGAGTTTGCAAATACATATTTTAAAATTTACATAAAAGAATTCAAAAATACTATTGACATAAAATAACCGAAAACTTAAATGAAAACTGACAATTTAAAAGAAAAAACAAGTCTAAATAACGTTACCTCATACGCAATGATTCCAATTTAAACCGTTCAAAATGTTATTTCAAGCAATCAAAATAATCTCGAGTCCTAAACGTTGTGTCCACATGATGCATTACAAAATAAACTTGTCGAGTATGATTCATAATTAAAGATTATGGAAAAAACCAGACAGCGAATGACTTCTTTAAATATTAGCTGCGAAGCGGAATGCGGTAGCTAAAGGAGCAAGCAAATATAATGTAGAAATGGTCAACACGTGAAACCTCCGTGGTTTTAATGTACAGTCAGCAGAAATGATTGAAACTCAGGTATTCTGAAGAATTATTTGATTTGATGGTAATAACTGGTATGGTTTCTGCTATTATGAGAATGGGTGAAAAGTGGTATGATCTAAATATATATAATGTACAATTCATAATTTTAAACTTATTCTTAATACCAAATAGGTGTCTAATAAAATTTGAGTGGACGCAACAGAATTTACATCAAACGACCGAATGCTCATTCTAACCACACTATGTCAAATTATTTTAGTGTAAACAGGCGTGGAGCATTCGAAAAGATTCTATGCAATGTTCTAATACTGAGCAACATTGAATACGAGATATGCTTTACACTAAAAGAACACGATTAGAATGCTCTTGCTCTAGCTCTAGCTCTGTGTTCGTTTTATGTAAATGCACCATAACGGTTACGCAAATTCTATTTATTTAAATTCAAACGTGGAAACTGTTTAATAACATTATTTTGATTTTGAACAGAAATTCTTACTTACAATTTTACAATTCTCCAAAAGGTTATTAAACATATTATAAGTATTACAAATAGAATACTAAACTATAACGCCCGAGGTCCTAGGATAATTGCTGCAGCATTGTCCTTTTTTAAGATATCTAAATAACAATCTAGAATTTGGAATCGTAATCGAATATTTTTGATTATTTTTCCGACCCAAATATCGACCAATAGAATTGCACCATTCGACGTCACGTGGTACAACCTACATGGTATTATACTGATAATTTTTTGAAAATTTTCTCTGGTAGTTGCTTGACATTTGGGACGGAAAAATAATCCCCCGAATACCACACGAGCTTCAAAATTATCTGGCATTTCCCTCAAGGTTCCCTGCAAACAAATAAAGTCGTCAAGTTTTTCAGGAAAAATCACTCGCGCTTCGCCAAACTTGACTAAAACTTGACTCCTTCATTTGTTTGCAACGAACCTATCGGAAAATACCCGATAATTTTGAAGCTCTTGTGGTATTATAAGTGATAATTTTATTATAAAGACTAAGAAGTAAAAGAAAAGAAACTAGCTATATCATTCATTGAGATTTGAGTGTGTATACAATTACATTATACATTATCGTTCTGATAGCACAGTGGTTGCTAGTTTTAGATTTAAATACCCACTCGCAACACATATTAACTACTCTGTATGTATTTCAAGCAAAAATATATATAAAAAATATACTTGTCTAACGTTTCTTTGTTTGAGCATAGATGGCGTTACTTGTATTGTCTGGAATATTTCATTATTTCAAAGCCTTCCAACAAAAATGTTGGTTTTTCGTTTACGAGTCCTCAAGAATGTCATCTAGATTCTACAAAAGTGTACAAAAAACATATGAATACTAATTACATACCTTTTACATTTTCTGTCCCTAATGAGACGTGAACTAAAAACCTCTTAGCTATATAATTAAATGAAAAAACGCCCATAAATTTACACTACAACAATTTAAACAACACAGTATTGCCGCATGCAAACCTGATATACCATAACATCGCATTAATACCATAATTAGTAAATCACAAAAACATAAAAGCAATTTATGGCCAATTGTGAAATGATTCGGTACAAGAAATATATGAATATTAAAACCATTATTTTATTCACTTTTGTTCATACGTGTCTTTAATGTAGTTATAAATTGCGGTTCGTCGTTTTTGCTGTCGGTACGCGGCTTCGTCAATTTCTCTCTCATCGCTAAACAAACAGAGGAGCAAATTATTTATGTAATACGTGCTTCAATAAGCGCTGAATATATTTGGACGATTCATTATGATAACCGACTCGAACTTATTATTCAAATATTGGAGGCAAAGCTCTGATGGACGGCATGGAAATACGTTTGTGCATTACTTTAGACTCGTAAAGCTTTCTATTGCTTCCTTGTTTGATTATCTAATAATTTCATATTTGTAGCATTCTATACCAGATTTTCTGCTGAAAGATCGTTGCCTAAGTGATACGATTTTTCTATGTTACTAATACACAACAGATAAGTCACATAACTAACAACTTTAGAAAAAAAATATTTTAGGTATCAATCATGTTTTGATTTAAAGAAGATAGAGCATAACTTATTTTATTGATATAACTATTAAAACTTATGATATTATTATTTTCTCGATTACATCATTCTTAAAGCCTTACAGACTGCTAACTGTAACCAAAGATATCTATAGCTTAAACATGTATACATAACATCTTTTTATAATTCATGATAGAGCTATATCCAAATCACGCGCCTTCAAATCTACATGGTCATGGTGTCAGCCATATCGGCACGGCATTTGCAACACGACATGCAACTATATTGGACAACAATGAACTCATGCCTTTGCATATTATATGCAAATACTTTTGTATATGTACATTTGATGTAACGATTTTATCTAGAGGTACGTGTGAATTTGTGAGGCGCGTGACTGCGAATTTTGATATATAATTTGATGATAAAGTTAACTCGTAAGTCGTCAAGCAAAGACGTTAGTTTGTTAACTGTTTTAATAAAACATACAAAAAAGATTTAAACAATAGTTAATCTTATGCTAAATCTTCCTATAGAATCTTCTAATCAAAAAGTAAAAACCAAAAAACAAGTAATGATTACTTAATAACATAGATTATATATATTTGTATAACATTCACATCACAAGCGTATTCAGTCAATAAAACAAATAACACAGAGGCAGCAGACACAAAAAGAAATCTTATTAAACAAAAGAACGATTCAACTATAAAACGCATCGGAGTAAAAGCTAAAAGAATTCAAGCGAATAACTCAAAGAAAGAATTCGCAATAAATGGAGACTCCGCCCCTCACATGTTCTATTGGTGGGTGAGATCGGAAAAATGGGGAAAATGGGAAACCTCGCATGCGAAAGAGTTGGGAGGATAAGATGCGAGGACGTAAGATGTGCTTATTGGCTCCCATGTGAGCTAAAACATTGACATTATTGATGGAAGTTCACAAGACACTGTTTTTGTTACATGCACCCTTGTAATGCTTTTATTTTCAGGATTTTACAGGTTGAACAGTTTTGGTAATAACATATGATATGAATTATATGTAACCAGTTACATAATTCATATCAAATGTTATTTCGAGCGTTAAAACAGAAAAATATGAAGTTTGAAATAAATCCCTATTTCCCTTGGTCATGGCATCTCACGTGAACGGGTGGACTAATTTCGATAATTCTTTTTTTATAATGTATTTCTTAAAGTACGAGGATGGTTCTTTTGCAGAGAAAACGTAAACATGTACCACAGGCTAAGCCGGGGGGGACTGCTAGTCAATCATAAAATATTGGAAAAGGAAACTTAAACAAACAAGAGATGTTATAAAGTATTATTTAATGTTATATTGTAATTATAGTATTTTAGTTATAATTCACAGAAAGAACAATCACACTTTAAAAAGGTTTTAGATTTTCCTCTGTACCAATCAAATACGAGTCGACAAAGAATCGTCGACTCTTTGTCATCAGTTTTATTCAGAAATAAAAACCAATCAAGCATAATGTACTGCGGGATTATTTCTTGTCATTTACCGACGAAATTCTTTACAAAGTGTTATGGTAATCAAATAATTATACTTGTACAAAACAAACTTTGCCATATACGAAATACATGTCAGGTAAATGGCAAAAACAGAACAACATGCTATGGCCTAAAACAAAGTTTTCGTAACAAAATAAGTAATTACTAAATTGACTAATTAAATATGCAAATAGTATTGCTTATTGAGATCTCTTGAGTAGTATTCAATATAGGAAAAGTGAAAAAAGTCAGAAAAAATATTTCTTTATTTTTGCATGGAAAAATATTTCTATTTACTGCGTTTCTTTTTAGTTTGTAGCAAGTTTAATATTAGGATATTAAACTCACAGACTCGGCACCTCAACAAAAAGTTAAATCCGGACTGACCAGTAACTTTGCTCGGAGATTCTTACAAAAAATCTAGACCTCATGAATGAAGGTTCTAACGCAATATTGCAAAAGTTCCTCTCATAAGAACTTTTTATTAATGGCTGCTTTTGTTCTTTGCCGACACTTTACAAGTTTTTATTTACATGAAAGTTGTAAATTCGACATTTTATTGGCTCGTATGAG
>CAJQZM010015987.1:0-16922 GCA_907164665.1 Colias nastes | reverse complement strand
TGTTAACGATATTTTTTTATCAGTTAAATAGTTTAAGAGATATATCGTAAAAACCATTTCAACCGCTATTTTCAAGATGGCGGCCGTGGGACAAGGGTGGCGACCCCACAAACTTGGTTTTAGCTTCACACTGACCCCCCCTACACATCAAAAAAACAAAATTGCGTCCTCTAAAAAATGCAAGGTTAGGGCTAAAAAATGTAACATTTCAATGGATCATCTAGCAAACAGAATAAGTTTGGGGTTGAGCTATTTTTTAACTAATGCAATGTAGAAAATTCTAGAAAAGTTCGAGTAAATCTAAAATAAATTGATGCGCAATTTTTTATAAGGTAGACAATATTGTTGTTAAAAACATTAAGAAAATTCACTTGCGTTTCACTTATTATTATGTGCATTAAATATATTAAAATGCTTTAACAATTACTTTACTGCTATCCGCACATAACCTAATACCTACTTAACATTTTGTTAAAATTAGTATTTTTTCAGCACAACTGTTATTGGACACGACTGATCCCCAATTCAATTAGGGTATTCTCGCAAAGCAAATATCTTTGGGAATTTTTCCTGATAATTTTTCTTGAGCATATGCGGGTAGAGCATACCCGTTCCCGTCGCATGGGGGAAAACTCGCTAACTCATCAAAACAATAAACAAAGTATCGGGGCCCTATTTTATTATATTATTATGCACGCCGCCCTATGATTTACGCTGCATAACATTTTATGTGCAAAACATTTTTATTCGGTTACCAAGAACATTTAACGTTTTTGGTGACTATCTTAAATAACTAAAAATTTTCATTCTAGCCGATTTTCTGTATAAAATAAAATATGTCGTATTCAATTTCATCTGAATATGGTAGCATACATATACACAATCAATTCTAAATTAAATAGGAGTAGGCACATCATATGCGTTTATGAAATACAAATGAAATCTTACTTTTCTAAAATTTATAACTATTTAGCTTAAACTATGAGAATCGTTTATTTTATCACATCCTTCGTTTCAATTACTCTTATAAAATAGATATTTTCTTTAATCACTATAAGGAACCGATTTTTATGGCTTTTTCCTATAATCACTGTAATATAATAGATCGATTTTAATAGCTTTTTCAGAATAATTTTCGTTCGCAGTCTGCACGCCGCCGTCGCTTAAAATATTTTGCTCATCATGAGATGATATTGCTAATGTCGCCTAAGACCATAAGACATTTTTGACCGATAAAATAACACATTTGGTTTATCCAAACTTTAACAGAACCGCTAATTAGATAAACCTGTATTCTAGAATCTAGATCTATGCCGTCTATGAGTCCACAAGCCCACATTTGTTTTACCTCCTCCACACAAATAAGGTCCCATTTAATTCTCACACGAAGTGTTTTTCTGTAACCGCAAGATTATCAATCAAGGAGCATTCCCGGTACAAATTTATCACGAGCGTCTTATTGTGAAGCCGGATAACACAATATCCATCGGATATCCGGAGGGGAGCTCGACATCATATTTTTATCATCATTATGTCAAAAAAATTGTTAACTAGTGGTGGACATTACACGAATTTAGTGGGTATAAACGTATATCTGGATGTTTAAGTGTTAGGTACACCTAAGTGTGGGTAGTAAATATAAAAAAGTTAATTGCATTAAACATACATAATTATGGAATATTAAAGATAGTTTTATATTATCTGTGATTGTAGGTAGTTAGTTTTAATAATAATAGTACGATTTATTTATCCATACAAATTAATTATAGCTTGAAAATTTTCACCATAAAATAATACCTACTTTTTGTATAACTTCTAACTAAAAACATGCTAATAATGTACATAATACTGAGCATAATAAACACATAATTTAATATCTATTGTTGAAAAAGAGTTGATACGTCTACGCCCTACTAAATCTCTAAATTATTACAATTTTACTCTACAATTTACCCAAATTATGTTTTTTAACCGCGGTTACATCCATAGTAAACTTTCGGTTCGCGTATTTTGATTCCGTCCCGCGGTGTTTTTAACGCGCGATGCATATTATTGCCTGATTAATGATTACACAGTCACCTACTCAACATCTTATAAAAACAACTGCAAATTTTTCCAAAATATTATCTATAAAAGAATTAATAATATTATAATGTGCAAAACAACTGAACTATTATAGCAAAGACATGAATTATAGATATAATATAATTGCGTATACTTTTGACCTACATACTTTTTCTAGATTTTTGTATCGTTCTTTCAGTCACTTCACTGTCACTTTCTGGAAGAGATCACTCATAAGTTATAAGGCCACCTTCTGCTGTTTTCTTTTAGAATTAATTTTGTTTGTATTGTTTTTTTTATTTTATCGGCGCAATAAAGTGTATAGGTAAGGAATAAATAGATCATTTCACGGTCTGGGCAATATTAATTACTAACATAGTTATTAACTCTAGCCATGATAGAGCTAAGTGGCTATTTAATTGTGTTTCTTTATGTAATGTAAGATTATGGGGATAGTAAAATCATAAAAATTCAAACATTAGGTATATTAATGTGATTATTATTAACATATTCGAACTTACCTTAAACAATTTATTTATTTTTCAGCATGGCGGTGTAGTTACAAACATTTGGAACTTCCCTGTTAAGTTAAATAAACCTTAATAATAAACCTTGGTAGAATAATGGTAATAAGACAATCATCACTTTCCCTTTAATTTCTATTAATGATTCGAATACGTTAATAACGGACATTTGTATTTTATTTTTATCGTTTTTAAATCATGAAACAATAAGTTTCAGTCCTTATATTACTTGTGTGCTACATTTTGCGTCTTCCGGTTTCGTATTCCGTAGTCCCTGTTCTATATCTTCGATAAAAAGCTAATAGTTATTATACTGAATAACATAGGTATGCTAAGCCGTCGGTCGGTCCTTTGCAATAATTATAATATTATAGGTGGGTCTTAAAACTTCAGATAAGATGTTCTAGGTCTTCCATCTTTACAAATCAACTGAAAATTCTCATTGGATTAAAATAATAATGTTAAAAATAAAACGTATTCAAAATCAACAACGGGCACCAAAAAGTGAAACACATATTAAATAATTATTAAGTGCTACCTTGAACATTCTCAGCTATTGCCTATCTTTTTTAGTTTTAATCGTTACAGAGCCTGAATTAAGATTAAAAATATTATCTAGTTTTAACCTAATTTGTGTCGAGATAAAATAAATTATAATCATTGTCGTAGAACCTCGGTTTAAGAGTACTCCCCTTAGTATATCGCCGAAAATCGGAATCCTCGGAGTTGAAATCTCGAGTGACGTTCAATTCCGCAGTCATTTGGAAGCGAAGGCTAAATTAGCCTCGAAAAAGCTTGGTGTGCTCAGCAGATCGAGACAGTATTTCAAGCCGGCCCACCGACTTCAGCTGTACAAGGCTCAGGTGCGACCGCATATGGAGTACTGTTCTCATCTCTGGGCCGGAGCCCCACAGTACCAACTCCTTCCTCTTGACCGCATCCAACGTCGAGCAGCTCGAATTGTCGATGACCGTAGGCTTTCCGATAGGCTCGATCCTCTGTCAGTGCGAAGAGACGTTGCGTCTCTCTGTATACTGTACAGAATCTAATATGGGGAGTGCTCTGAGGAATTGTTCCACCTACTACCAGCCGCACAGTTCCACCACCGGACCACACGCCGTAAAAATCAGTTCCATCCGCACCATCTGGATGGTTGGCGCTCCACCACTGTCCGCTTCACCCGCAACTTCGCGTACGATGAAACTGTGGAACGATTTGCCACCTGCGGTGTTCCCGAACAACTACGACATTGGGGCCTTCAAGAAAAGAGCTTATTTGTCCATAAAAGGCCGGCAAAGCACCTGCAACACTTCTAGTGTTGCAAGTGTTTATGGGCGGTGGTGACCACTTACCATCAGGTGGCCCACCTGCCCCTTTGCTTGCTCTGACATAAAAAAAAAAAAAATCATTTGAATGTTCTGAATAATGCATAATATGCTGATCGTATTTTATAAAAAATAAATTCAATGATAATAATATTATGTGAAGTAACAATGTAAATATTCTTATGAAATAATTATACCAATCCGGATAATATTCACTGTTGTTTAATTTTAATTATGAAGTATTAAATATTTGTAACAAAAAACTTCAAGTTTAATAAGCCATCTTCGTTATATAACCATGATTAAATTCTCGTATGTGCGATTAAATCTCACCCCATTGGTATTTATCAATCGTCTAGAAAGTTAGACCGATCAATATGATTTGCCATATTACCCATTGTAATCCGGCCAAATGAAATATTACTTTTTTGTAGAGATCTTCTCTTTAAACTCGATATCCTGGATTTGGACGTGTTACAATGAATTGTCTCGCTTCGCGGAATCTCGGCTTTCAGCAATGAAGACGGTTTTGGGCGTGTTCCTTTTAGACCACGCCCATTGGATGGGCGTTCCTTACAATAATATTCCAGTCTATATAATATAGCATACTCAAGGATAATATTATAGTCGATATCATTTTTACAAACCGACAATTTAATAATTATGTTCTGGAAATTGAGCAAACGTAATCTGAATGATTTCTGAAAAATCCTGTAAAAGTATGGAACGGTTTAAACAATTCCATTTTGTTTGACGTACGTTTTATATTTTACTACTTTTACTATGCTATAATCTCCAATAAATATATTTGTATATGATACATTACGATTTACTGAATGCTATTTATATGTGGGCTAATTTGCATACCTATTGATATTTTCGTTAAATTACACTGTTCTCAACAAATACACAATATTTTATTGGATATACGCAGATTTTTCAATTTAATTCTACTTATTAATCTATTTGATAACATTAAATCGTCATTTATTTTATAACAAAAAATAAATATCCTGCCAAACACTTTTTAATTCTATAAATGTATGAATACACCCTTAAAACCGTTCTTATTCACATTCACAATGCTTCACTTATTATAAACTTTTGACACTGCCTCTTTCTTCACCACTGCACTAAGTCTGAAAGGCGGAGTCTAACCCCGATTTTTCCTCCCGAAGTTTTCCGAACACGACCGAGTTCTAACACACTGAAATGCAAACCAGTATTCCAAGACCTCCCCCGCTTCATACTACAGCCAGTATTCTAATACATGTTACGCCCGCAGCAAGGGGAGTGGGAGGTCTATGTAAAATGGTAGAGCTGTGGGAGAAAATGCATGAAAATTGAGGGATGAGTGAAGGAATTTGCCAGGATCTGTTACGTAACGTCAGTTGAGTGTGGACCGTGGTGCAGGGAGCACGTTTCTACTGTTTTACCAGGACACAATAAACAACAACAACGTGTTGACTGTCGTAAACAAGATACTTGGGCGGTTTTTGAGATTGATTGTCGATTTCAGGTAAGATTTTTGAATGGTATTATTTTTGTGTGAACTGTGCGGTACTATTGTTATTTTTATATTGTATTTTATGAATGTGTATTAATATTGCATACTTAAATATTATTAAATATTAATATGTATAGATTGATTATTATTTAATTTTATATTGAAGCAATGTAATGATTTAAAATATTAGATATAAGCATAGAACAAATAACTCAACCTCTTTTGCAATGCAAAATAATGTCAATAAAATTAAATAAAACGTTTATTTAAAAAATAGAATTTCATGATTGAATAAGATTTTAATTTTTTTACTCGTAGATATACCTGTCGTAATTTTTCATAGTTACTAATTTAATTTTTATGTAGATTTATCTAAAGCAGATTATTTTACAGATTTACAGAAACATTAAATAATTTATTAATTTATGAACACGTAAGCAACTGTATTGGTCAATCTATAAAATAATTTTAATATTCATATCATTTACGAGCCCACCTCCATCTTAAAAGACGGCATGACTTTATGAGTGATGGTGAATAAATTATCATCAGTCTCCACCACGATATTTTTCATTCTCTTATTAAACTCATATTTAAACTTAAATCTAAAATATATGAACTACAGTTAAACTATTATTCTTTGAAAAATGATAGAGCCTATTGAAAGCTTTTATAGGTACAACGGGTGCAAATCATTTCGCGGCCCGGATACCTACCTGAATTTTAATAATATTATTGTTAATAAAATTAATCATTCCCAATGAAAATTGAAAAATAAAAATAAATTGCAAACAATCTATTCAATTAAGACACGTATTTTGTAAAACATTAATTTATAAGACAACTTATTCCAATTTTGTTGCACTAACAACTAAACATTTAGATAAACGCGGTAAAAGTTTCTCCTACATATATCGATTAAACTAATTGTTTATTGTATCGAGGGCACCCTTGTTTACGTCTCCCCTCTGTTTACTGTTTACCCCCGTCCTCCCTCCCTGCATCGCTATGCACCTTTGAAGACACGTTTTTGTGAAATATCTTGAAGATTTACATGATACAATGAAAAGTTTAATGTTTTTATTGATGTATAAATATTGTTATTACAATAAATACAAAAAATGTTTCACTTTAAAATATGGATGTCAAGTAGCTAAGCGGATGAGTAAGAATTTATTGTTATTTAATTTACATCCGTATAAAGACTCATTTTTTTTATTTGAATGTTTATTCCACGTTGATAGATAATAAAAACTCTATATCATACAATCAATTAAAAAGCATTGATAGATCTTGATAAAAATATATAATATACTTATTCCTATATACCATATTACTATAATTATATTACTTTGAATATATTAAAAATGAAGTGACTAATAAGAGTTTTACTTATCCAATAAAAATCTCAAAATAGAGCTGTTTTAGAGAGGCATTTTTAAAACGCCTTAATAATCCACTACGGCATGACTTCAAATATTTCTTCTTATTTCTAATTAATAACAATAATTCAAAAAATAAAATATTCATCTCAAAACATGACTAATTAAAGAAAAGCTGATCTGAATATTTGATTGTTACCAGAGGGTAATAAGCTAACCGCGGCGTGGTTTAATAATTCAGAGATTTAAACAATTGAATCTGAGCACGATACCTGTATTAAATATGTAAATTAGTTATTTATTCAAGTCTCACTTAAAGGGGAGCTCTTTATGAAAACTTTCTAATGCGAATTCGTGACACTGTGTCATGTAACATCACTTTGTGAAAGTGATTAGTGGGAAAGTGTCACGTTTCAATTCAATTTTAATTTGAAATTCAAGATAATATATCTTATAAGTTGTATCTATTAACAAGAATGGTTAATTAAAAAAATGAATGAAAGGTTCATTTCAGTATAATTTACAAAACATAACATGTACTTACCTACCTAACACCATTTAAAAAATAACTATGAACACCATCGCTGATCGCTTGTCGTATAAAGTACACAGATATAACTATTTTTACCCAATTATGAATAATTACGCAATTACAAAATATATTAAATATTTTTTCATAAAAAAGTAAATTAATAAAGTTGTAATTATTTTTTAAAAAGGTTACAAATTTTTTATATTCATCTACAAGGCGGCTATAGCCGAGCTAATCAAAATTATTAATTGAAGAATATTAAACAATAGCAAGATATCGTGGGCGGTCTCCCTTGAGAATCGTTTAATTTAGATTATTTATAATTTCGCCGGCCCAAGACGTCGGTACAAGCTAATTTCAAAAATAAATATTGGTTCAATCAAACCGCTTCGAATGGTCTGTAATATTACAGTCATTGTTGTTCCGTCTTAGCTTCTCTAACTTATTATAATAACCCCATTCTGTCTTCAAATAACCATAATTTTATTTCAGGTTTATGAAGGCTTACGGATCAATCCAAATTTAAGGAAATAAAAATATATTTAGATTTAATCAAACTATGTAGAATATAAAATATGAAAATGCATTAAAAGCCTTATCAAATACCTATCGTCTCTTCAATATAAATTGATGCAAAAGAAAACTAATCCGTTTATGATTTTATCCAAAGATTACTTAATTAGATAGTTTTCTAAGTATTTAGAAGCTTCTTGGTATTTAGGCTAACTATATAGGCATCTCTACCTTTTGCACAAGTCACTTTTAAAACAAAAAAAAATCGAAAATAATACAATATTATCTCTACATTACTTTAAATTACAATAGCTCAAAGATAAGCGAAAGACAAGATAAGAAATGGAAGAAGGTGTATTGTTTTCTATAAATTAAACGTAGGACAAGGGCCAGCTCCGCAAACAGCCGGCGGCCTCCGTCAACACAATTATTATACTCGGACAGCCACCCTTGTTGATAAACATACTCTAAATAAATTAACTCGTCTCTAATATAGAGATGTTTATTGTAATAACAGTTCTGGGCAAGGACTGCTGGATATTCTATTTATTTATTATCTTACATTTAATAATATAATAATATCACGAAGCAAGGGGAATTATAACTATAAATTAGATAATACTTAAATACTTAAAATAATTTTACTTTTGTTACAGATCATAAAAAATGAGTGCGCCGACAACCGCCGGTGCTCGTACCAAGAAACAAAACCACGCCAACATTCCTTGTCCCATTGAAGATTGCGCTCGCTTCACATATGGAAAATTACCTGATCATCTCACCAAAATACACGGACTGACCGGAGCCGAACGAGACGCTCTCAATGAACAGCAACGTAAACGATTCTTCAACGGTGAACTTTGCCAAGTCCGCTTTTTGAAAGAATCAGCTATTAGAGATCTTTGGGGGTCCGATTACGATGATCCACGGATCAGAGCAAAAATACACCAAAGTTATGCCCTAGTGAAAATAAGAATCATACCTTTAGCTGCTACTCAACGCAGTCGTCCCCTAACAGAGCAAGATGCGAATGTTCTAACAGCTTATAATGCAAGAACGGCTCCGAGACCAGCGCGTGTTCAAAGAACAAGAACCAGAGCTAGACCGTACAATGTGCCTGAAACCAGTTCTATTGAAAGTCGCGTGTCCAGTGAATCAAGCGAGGGTGAAGACAGTGCTCGCAGTTCATTGCCTCTATCACCTCCACCGTCGTCACCGTCACTGCCACCATCGCCAGCTCCATATGAATTACAACCAGTAGAAACACGGTTACAAGACATATTTGATTCTAAAATTGACGCAGGTTACAAAGCGGTCATTGATGATATGAAGAAGACGATGGCCATGGGTCGAACGCTAGGAACAAGGAAACGAAAAATCTACAGAACATACCGGCGATACGCAAAACGATTGATCGCGTTCTTACATCGACAGCACTCACCACTAGCGTATGATGTTGATGTCCTCCTGTGTGGAGAGAGACAAGTTTGTGCTTTCCTCGAGCGCATAAGCAGCGAGCATAAAACGAAAACGCTCAGAAACTACATCGTAGCCGCGATAAAATTGCTTGATTCACGCCTTTTCGCCATTGAAAGAGACCCTTCGTGCAAGGAAAAAGTTGTATCAATGACACGTGTTTATGAAGTTTTGCTTGGACGCTTGAACGATTGTGATCGACTGCTTGCACAAAAAGAGATAATTTGCCAAAAGGAAACATTTGAAAATGATGATTTAGCTCAAGAATTGCACGGGAGCTATGACGAACTTGTATAATTATAAAGACGAATTGATGAAAAAATATTGTGTATAATATCACGAACTTTTTTATTTGTAAATAAATAGTTATTTTCTTTTACATCGGCTTACATGTAGAGCAATACATTGTTCTAGTCTTGTACACTAGTCATAATATCAATCATTCCAAATGTATAATAAGTTTTAGTATATCATGCTGTTTCTACTATATATTTTAAATAATTAGGAAATAAATCTGTACATAATATTTAACAATACGTGTTGGAAGCAATAATATAAATTATAACTATTTATTATGTTATTAAAAATAATGCAAATCGTATTATTTAAATAATTCCAGTAAAAATTTGTGAATTATAAACGTAGTCATTGAGTAAATATGCTTTAAAATTACATTTACATAAAATAGTGTTATTTGTAAGCAATTTATTATTATTCTATTATTTATTATTATCAGTATTATCTACCAACGTAGTATTTACTTAATATATTAAAATAAGCAGTAAGCACATCTTCTGAATTATTAATTTGGCTGTAAGCGATTAATTAATAATAATTAATTAAATTATTAATGACAAACATGTACATAGTATCGTAATTTTATTGATAGCGAATAAATTCACTGTCTTAGACAAGATCTCGTTTTATTTCACAATATTATAATTTTATTACCAGCAGACAAAATCTTATAAAAAAATTTGTAATAGTTTTCTTTTCTCTAAGAAAACAAACCTCTACTATCTTTTGTTTTTTCTTTTGGGAAATCTTACCGTCTAAGAACCCACTGTTGAGCCGCTTTATCGATGGGGCTACTATCTACCACCTAAGTATCTACCTACTTACTATTGAAATTTTATATTGCCAAAAAAACTTATTGTAAGTATGTATTGGAATGACTGACGTCACTCAATCCGAAGTTAAATGAGGAAAGATTCCATAATTCTATAATCATACGAACTATCAAACTCAAACTTAAGAATTTAGCTTGAAATTGTTTTCCAATTGTTTCATTATACATATGTATTCACTTTTCGTTATTACATTAAAAATACTACATAAAGGTACCTACTACTATAACTTTTTTATTAAAAACCTTGTCCGCCTTAAAAATATAGATGGCGCTGATTCTATATTCTATATTATTTTTTTAGTAATAATGCCATCTTGTGTCAACTAGCAACAATAACAAGTTCGTAATACTTCCATTAGGCACTAGATAGCGTGTTTATTATCACTGTCATGTATTTAGCCACTTCAAGTTTATGATATCCTAGTACGCGGCGATCGTAACTGCCTGCTCCAGATTCTCCACTTACGGACGCCCACGTTCCAAGCATGCCGATATAAATTCAAAAGAAACAACGGCAATCCAAGGAACTTTGATGGATGGATTTTTCACTATTTAAAAAAAACTTGCTAATTTATTTTTTGTTTTTCATTAATCTACTATATATCTAGGAATGTTCATTTTAATTAATATTGATCAAACATAATATCTTCCCTACTAATTTATTTTATCATCTACTGCTAGGATGTTACAACATTTTAAATACTGAGAAATTTAGGACATTTTTGCTTGTCTTTTGTTTGTCGCTTCTCTGCTCTTTTACTTTTGTAGTAACGTTTTAGTAATCTGCGCTTTTACTCTTTTTTTATAATTATTATAGTCAGTATACACAGGTCAGTAGCAGCAGCATAGTTATACTAACTATTTGGCTCAATATCTTAAATTTATCGTTATAAAAAATGGTTTTAAGGGTATTTCAATATTTATCATGTGTTTAAACATTATTATCATTTATAATTAGCATTTTTCAGATAGCACAAGCTATTTTTTTTTCTTCTTGTAGTTATTTAAGTGTATCGTATCGTTAATACGTATCATTTTCTTGATTTTCCTAATAAAGATCTACTTATCTCAGGCAATGTAACATTCAAATACATTTTGGTTAATTCGATAACTAGAAATTTTGACGAATGACTAATCTGTCAAAGCATACGTGAATACGACCAGTGGGATGGTGTTATTTTAAGCATCACATTCAGAGGGCTATTCTCGTAACAATCTTGAACTGAAACATTAAGTACTTGCTCCACGAGGTTGATGGTACAGAACATTCTGGAGACACGTCAATCTTTCACCAATCACCGTAAAATATTCAAAAATTCCTTCTGGAATTTTCCAAATAGTGATTCAACGTTTATTTTTGCCAGTTTTAGTTGCCAGGTACACCGAAAAATTATTTTCAGACGTTCGTGGGCGGCGTTGCAAAAACATTTTCAAAGCCTATTTTTAATAACGGAATCCGCTATAACGGCCGTTACTTCGCCCGCGTTACACATAGTTGAGGATGGCGGCGAAAATAGACGCGTCTGACTAATATACTGGATGTTGTGTAAACTTATATGAGTTTCATAAAAAATGAGGTGAAGCAAATTTACATTTTCTTCTCCTGTTACTAGTGGCTTTTAATTTCTTTGTATAATTTAATCAAATACTTCTACGTCTTTAATTCAATCTCTCATTAATTCTTCAATCTTCTACGAGTTTGCTTCTCGTTTTATTTTAATAAAATAGACAAAGTACCTACAATTAGTGATAATTTAGATTTAAATCACGTCGTCAAATTGTTTTTATCGTTTTATCTTAATTATTTAAATGGTGAAAGTATATTACTTATGTAATTGAATGAAACAACGTGCCATGTACGATAACAATAACAATTACACATGATGTGTAAAAAATCTAGGCATGTACACGGTTTCACTCCACAAGTCTAGAAATAAAAATATAATGATACGAAAATTTTTCGAAACTAGATATATAATAAAGAAACATGAGTGACATAAGATTTATCATGTTAACAGACGTGTTATGCGGCGTGAGCAAAACAAATTGAACAGAAATACTTGAAAAGTGCTCTATCAAACAATACAATGAGAACTGGGTGACGTCACGCACATTCGGTGCAAAGTGCATGTATGCACCACAATCTCTTAACATTTATGCAGTCCTAGTTAATGTTCCTTTTGTGAACGACACCAAAGGGGCCCTATCCCCTTCGGAGCACCCTTCTCTGGGTCATCGCTCGTCACTCGGTCAATAGCCTGGTGGTCTTGATTGTAACAGTTTACACTCTAACGGCTAACCTCTCTCTATGGTTGCTGCGAACTGTTGTTATTAGGAAAAATCGTCTTCGACATTTAATTGTAGGTGGAGAAAATGTCTCAAAAAATTAAAGAACAGACTTGCAGCTTACAATTATTTTATTTTTGGGTTAGTTTATAATCAAAATAATATTATAAATGTTTCGTTTCAAAACTTATTATCTGTATCTCATATGGATTTTAACAATAACAAAAGAATTTTTCAAATTAATGAACGAACTAAATAAATTAATCGTCAAGGAAAACTTTTCACTAGTAAAATAATTTTCTTTGTCTTGAATGTCTACCTTACCAGGAACTTGTTGGACAAGGATCGCAGAGAATGTAGGAGTGATCTGATGCAATTATTCTGCATACAAAACCTGTTGCATTTCGTAACGGAGCGATAAGTCGTGGTCGGCTATTATTAATGACGTATACGTTGGCATTATTGAAAGGTTGTGGTCGAAATCTATGCAACCTATTATATCGGTACTTTACAATGTAAACATTGTATATTTCTGTTTTAAATAGAAATTTAAAGTTTATAAAATTAATAAATTAATGATAATACATGAGATTAAAGTAATTTATTAATTTAATTAGTCGTTTCGAATTGGCACACGATTTGATCGTGATATTGTGAAATTGTGGACATGTGATGCCAGAAGAAAATAACAATACGTTTTTCCTCCAATTTTGTATAGTACTTTATTGTTAGTCAGATATACAAAATATACCAGGGGAGAGTTACAGTGATGACGCTGAAAAACCTTTATAACTCTATATTTTTCCGCAATGGAATTAGTTCTGCGTTAAGACGTCAATGTAGCACCTCCCATAGCTGCAGATGTTAATGCATTTGTTTCTAATATTAACAATTTATGTATACCTATTTTCAATCATTTAGTTTTAAACAGTGTCCTAAGATGGAACATAACTGTTTCTAATTTTTTAAATTTTTGCTACTAGATTATTTCTTTGACTAGATTTTCCAAAGGTGAATTAGAAATTTGCACATAAAAAAATGGTGAGATAGACTACTTTTTTCATAATATTGTACACAAAAGAACTTCTAATAATCTAATAATAATTGAGGTATTAATTCCTTTCCTAGACTTATAGTATATCACTGAGATTTATCAAAAATTTATTGACCATTAAAAAACAGTTGGCATCTTCAAAATGTGCGAAATGTTTCACTATCTATTAATGTGAACAAAGATAATTTTTATAACACCACAATAGAAATAACACAAAATTAAACTTGTAAATTACAACCTTGTTCTATTTTCAGAGGTCAATCCTTCTTATAAATAGAAATTATCGAATACCTAGGGCAAATCTTTGATATAATTATTTATATTCCGCCGATTTCAACGGTTGAACATCTGTTAAATTTTGCTAACTCAATTATAGAAAAGCTGCTGCTATAAATTTACCGGTAGCTAATAATAGGTAATTGTGATTATCGTTGAGTTTTAACTATGATTTTTGATTTCATTACATATTGTCATGAAAAATGGTATCTCAATTGTACTGCTTCAGAATCAGAATCTTCTTTAGTAAATAGTACCTATTGGAATTAAATTTTGAAAGCAAAATCATACCTCTGATGGGCGATAGGATGTAGGTAGGTACACAGTAAGTGTACTATATTAATTGTAAAGTGTTACCTACATGTTATCCTAGGCATGTACCATTATGAAAATTTTGGGCCGATGTTATCGTATGCCATTCAGTTGTGTTGTGTTATTTGGTATACGTTGAGTAATTTCCATAACAGTTTATTCCATCAATACGGGCTTTCTACGTAAAGAGATATTTTGGGTATCGTTTGCCTGTTTCTGCGTAATGTCCGTTATCACCAGTATTCACATCTATAGGCGCTTTGCGGCTCCATATAAAACAGGTTAGATGACTCAGTACAGCTTATTTTGTTCTTCACTTTTGCAAGAGAGCCATCTAGTGGTTGACGTGCCAAAACGCGCGCGTGTGAATTGTGAGTGCTAGTGTTTCAGAGAAAAAATCCTAAAAATGCCTGGTCGTCCTATTTGGCAGGTAAATGCATAAATAATGTATTATTTACCTATTTATTATAGTAGCATCCATAAGTGTGTAAAGAAAATAA
The DNA here is from genome assembly GCA_907164665.1 of Colias nastes. Lineage (NCBI taxonomy): Eukaryota > Metazoa > Arthropoda > Insecta > Lepidoptera > Pieridae > Colias > Colias nastes. The sequence continues at coordinate 2,042 of CAJQZM010015987.1, read as the reverse complement.
TTAAACTGAATTATTTAAAGTCAATTTCAAAAAATATTAATATTTTTCTCATTAAATACTCAAATAACAGATAAATGTGGTTTATTTATATTAATTAAGGGGAGAAATATATGTTCAGTCTATTTTTGAAAGTAAATAATCTGGATGAGTAATTTTTGTGACCTTGGCATGTTTACCTGAAAGCTTCAGGTATAAACAGCACGTATAGTCGTAAAATCGGGACGTTTGAAATAATTTTAGAAATTAGAAACTCTTTATTTAGTCGTTTTACATTAAATATATTAAATTAGATAATACTATTATTGAAATTAAATTATACAAAGAGAGATTATAACTACAGCGTATTATTTACAAAAGTAGGCATATACTATAACCTTAAAAATAAATCTTACATCTATAGCAGTCAAGTACGAGTTAAAAATAGGTACATTTGCAATTTTAATAATATTTTTGAACGTCATTTTATTCTTGAATACGAGAAAATGCAGAAGACAAGAAAGTATTGTGACAATGAAGTAAATTACTAATTTAACTAAAATACTTTGTTAATTATTCTTTTTCATCCTTTTTGCTAAATAAATTATTACTTTTAATATCTTCAATCATGAATTTAGCCGGTAAATTGTGGAATATTTGCTGCATAAAGCCAAGTAAAATGTCTTCAATTGTTTTTGTTAGAATTGGTCTCAGTGACTCCGACACGGGCCTCCAATTGGCATTTAAATAGGCGTTCGTGCTTTCCTCTGAAAAAGAAAAATCAATAAAAAAATAAATATATGTATAACAACATTTTGTACTGTCCACTGTTAAGATTTTAAACAATCATATTCGTAATAAAATTCCTTTTGTTAGTAGTGTATATTTTTAATTATTAAATAAAAAATTTGCAACTTTGGAAAGGTCGGTCTCAATCGTTGCAATTTGTAACATACTAGTACCAGGATTACATGAACAACAAAAAGATGCTTCTATTGTGCTGACATCTATTGGAGAATAGTAAAATTAAAACATGAATGCCGCGTGCGAGGATGATACTTTTATTTGTATTAATGCATCTCTTATCCACTAGATGGCGCTCCAGTCATATTATTGTCCCGACTTACCGAGAGAAGAGATTCCATCAAATAAGTTGTGCATGTATAGTTTTAACAGCCCAATATTATATTTAACATGAACTTGAGTAACATTAAAAAAAGTAAATCCGCCTTTATCGTATAACTTTACATCGCTTACTATGTCTATTGTCATGTTACCTGAAACATAAATTATGAAACCAGTTAATCCAACGTGAAAAAAAAATATCGTAATGGATTTTTACTGTCTTATTATCTAAATTAAGTACGTACTCGGCTCAAACCAACATTTGCCCCTACCGACCAATGGTATTAACAAAATTTTTCCTTTTAAGTCGTATGTGCCTTGTATTCTTATTTTTGGAACTCTTACTTTCGTGTAAAAGTCGTACGTCTTGCTGTCAACTCTGAAATAATAAATAAAAAATAATATTTTCCTCAGTAATTACGTTTAAAAACTCACAATATAATAAAATAATAGAATTCTGTCTATAATTTCAAAGAAATACTCTTTTTGTTTATTGGAACATGATTTCATTTTATTTTATATGGTAAGAGAATCGGTGGATAGATAGGTAGCGTCGGTAACGAACGGATAGATTGTTTGTGGAACACAGATTGCGATCTATCCGCGTCAGTCGATCAAACAGTTGCCTGAGTACCAGGGTCGCATAGATATGAACAACTTTACTCACCGACTCAATAGTACGATGGTCTTGCCGAAACCCGTAACTATAACATCATCAAGAGCAGCATTCACGTTAACTGGGCCTTCTCCCTGTAAAATCCTAATTTTCGGTATTTTTAGAGGATCTAATGAAGGTAGGTCGATTTCTGGCAGGCCTGTAATGAGTTTACACATCGTTTAGTCATTGTTATGTGTCACATCGTTGAAAATAACAGGAAAAACCTGTGGTAAAAACAAAAATAAACACAAAACAGAAACAGTCAAGAAACAACAGTAAAAAA